>JAIWWG010000060.1:0-234478 GCA_025435555.1 Chytriomyces cf. hyalinus JEL632 | reverse complement strand
ATTAAGATTGGCAATGTGTAAATAAAGAATTAAGCGTAATGACAACTAAATTCCACAAGAAGTATACCAGTGTACCAAATTTTAGTATACAAAGTATACAGTATACTGGTATACTTACGGTATAGTATACAGTATACCATTTATATATTCCCTTGACATATCAAATTTATTCATGTTCTGACTACATTCAGTTATCACTATTATCCTCACTGGCAGAACCAATTGCATCATCCCCTTCCCCCTCTTCCTCCTTTCCAGACACATCTGGATCATTGTCTTCAATATATCCTCTCATGACATCCACCAAACTCACTTCCTTTTGACGAAGTTTAGCATTGGCATACATAATTACCAAGCTGGCTGCCTTTTCCGCAGACAAAGAATTTCTTTGTTTTGTATGAATAAAGTCATACAAACTCCATACTTGCTCACTTGCTGCTTGTGAAGTTGGGATGCTGAACAACACTCGTGCTGCTTCTGCCATTGCAGGAAACTTTTCAAGACCAATGACAGCCCACCAACTTTCCAGATCCATGATTTCTACAGCTTCAGAATCAGTTCCTGAACACCTAGCAGCAAAGCGTTGGTATTCCTTCATTTCAGCCCGAACAGTTTCAATGTCCTTGGATATCTTGCGTTGATCAACAATATACACTGGCAGAAGACTCATTGTTTCAACCAAATCACTTCTACGCTGTGGGGGTGGTCCAGAGTACATGTTGCATCCTTCCTTTGTAAAAATTACTAATACTCTTCAAACACAAATAAGTGGAACACATACCTTATTCTGTGGGTCAAGAAAATAAGCAAATCCTATTGATGGTGTATGCAAAAATTTCCAGCAATCCATTACAAGAGTGCTTAACTGTGCATCATCTTTCCATAAATTCAGGAGATATATAAACCCTGCATATACTTCGGAGAGTAGACAGTCGTTGGACTCCAGTTGTCCGATGATCTCAGATGTTGGACCAATGATGTTGACAAAATCTTGTGCATCTTCCCAGTAGTCTTGATCAGTGACTATTGCAACAAACTCTTTTGCTTTTGCTTTTGATCCTGCAGACACACGGGAAGTTTCAGCAAATTGGTGTAAAACAACTCGAGAAACTGCAAGCTCCTGCAGGACTCCTTTGTTGTAGATAGTTGCACTCACACATCCATGGTGAGTATACCAACGTGTGTTGCCTATATATGATAATGCAACAGCTTTGACCATTAGCTCATTCTGGTCAGCAATATGCTCCTTCTGGATGAATCGAAATCTGTGGACAACAGCTTTCCTTGAGTTCATGTATGCAGTGATTGTCTTGGCTTTCTCCAGTGTAGGTGCAAAACTATCCAACTTGATAATTTGATAATATCCTTCAAGGCTTCCAAACAGGACAGCATCTACAGTTGATAATACCAGTAAGTTCAACAATGAAAATAAACCACATTGAAAGAGAGTATATCAAACCTTGCAAAGAAGCGCTTGACTGATGATGCATCTGCAATCTGAAACAGAATCCCTGTGTCATACCAAATTTGAGCATAGTCTGTATTGAGAGCCTCCTTTTCAAGCTCATTGATACAATCCATGTAGCGTGTGATTTTGTTTGTGGCAACATATGAGGCACTGTCATCGTTGATTGGCCTTTTTGAACGAACAGTTGAAGTGGCTGAGACAATAGATGCAGGACCTGCAGCTGACACAGAATCACCTGGCACAATGCTGCTACCTCTTTCCTTGACTCTATCAACAGCCACAGTTACGACGCGTTGCATTATTTGCAGAGATGGGAAAAGTGCTTTTGTTGCAGGTATGGTCACTTCGCAAGCTCAAATGTGCTGCATCCATCTTGATTTGTTTTTTGACATCATTTCACTGTAGCAATACTTGCAGCTGGCAACACAGCTTGATCCTTTTCCAGTCATAGTCATGTGGTCTTCAATCAGTGGTGGCATGTGTTGAATATCAGTCTCAAGTGATGGAGCACTGTTTACTTCAATAAAGGTTAATTCTCCCCAATTCATCTCTTATTCTCTACTGCAGATAAAGAAGAGTCACGCACCTCACCATTCCACCAACCTCAATACATATGGGCATGAATTATGACATTGAGTAGGGTAAACGTCTAGTAGATAACAAGGAATGAATATACAAATCCTTGTGTTCTATAAAGGGTGCAGACTTGTAGACATCAAGAGCTTATTCCACTACATAATTTCAACTATTCTTGCTCTGATCAAGCATAAACATGGTTAGAAAGCGAATGTATGGAATTTATATGATTCTGGCATAGCTGTTAAGGTTCGCGACCACAGACCCACAGGTCACTGGTTCAACCCACACTGCTGCCAACTCCATGCAGCTATCTTCTGATCTTTATAGGGAAATAAGCAGAAGAAGAGGAAATATAAATCAACTTAGACAAGTATTCTATTACCACTTTTGTATGACTAATCTGTCAAGCCAGTCAAGCAATTAATCAATAACCTTACCCACTGTGGGGATATTGATTATAATTGACAAGCCTTTACTGTCAGCCCAGTTCTGATTAATGAATCAGCCTGAAAACTGATTTGTGAGCAATGACTCACTTTTTCAGCAATTTCAAACTGGAAAATGACAAATGAGTGATTTCACATCCATAATGACTTTTCTGACTGAAAATCTCAATTATGACAAATGAAATGGAAAAAGAGGTGGCTGAGAAGTGAAATTGAAGAAAGCCTAATTAGATTTTATGGGAGACAAAAATGTATATAAGGAGAGCTGTTTTGATGTGTTGTGATTCACCCTTAAGATAATATATACTTATCAGCCCAAGTTCAAAACCAAACAGCATGCTTGCTGGTTTAACCAGGGGTCTTGGATGCAGTAGGATGGTTATAAACTTGAGCATTCTGTCTTATTGCCTTCTCTGAGGTGCTATCTTTATACTGTTCAGTGCTGCAGCAGGTTTTGGGGACATCTCCACATTTCCTTTGTAAAAGGAGGGTGGATGGACCCATGAGTGACATTTTGTCTTGGCATTCACTCCCATGTGTGACATTTTTGTCCAAAATTGTTTCCAGTTGTGAGTTCATAACACACACTTGAATAAAAAAGGCTGCAACAGGCAAACCGCTGAAGGGAATTGCTTGCAACTACATATACATCCTCTCTGGACATGTGGCATTGCAGCGTGACCAGTTTGGCACCGCTGCAACGTGTTTGAAAAAAAACTAACTGGTACCCATCTCAGATTGCTGTGCCTGGAGTAAAGTTGGGCATGGCATCAAAAGCCACAGAAAGACGTGTCTCGACATGGCGGAGACAAATGGCCAGATGGCAGATCATGCCCGACTTGACCTGGGGGTGATGTGGGTGTTTCTGCATGGTGATGCAGACAAAACGGCTTGCGCTGGCCGCCCCAGTGCACCAAATCAGGCACTGTTGCAGTCACAGCCTCTTTGGACATTTGGCATTGCATCGGGACCTGTTGCACACTGGCGCGGCGCATTTGAAAAAACGTCAGTGCATGTCTCAGATTGCTGTGGCCGCAGTCAAGTTGGGCATGACGTCAAAAGCCACAGAAATGTGCTATGGTATGTGGCCAGTTGGCAGAGCCTGCCCAACTTTACCTGGGGGTGATCAGGGTGTTGTTCTGTGGTGTTCATTTCAGATTTCAACAAAAAAATTTCTATGAATTTTCGATCAGAAAGGGCAACTCTGTGTGGTATTCTCAGTCTTATTGCAAAATTGAGTTTTTGCTATTTGATGGTTTCGAACCAGGAACCCTGCCATGCTTGTTGTAACAAACGAAGCTTATGATCGATAGCCGCTACGGCCTATCCATTGTTTCTTTTTCTACTACAACAGACATTCTAGCACTGTACTCTTTAAACAGACAAGATTAACTATCAGTTCTCTGAGATGTTTGTGTTTTGCCCGGTTGGATAATAATCAAAACCAGCCAAGCTCAACTGTTGTAATAATCAAAATACAGACAAGTGGTAGAACTGATCGTTGAAAGAAAACTGGTATCTGTTCAGTATCGTACAATGAATAGTTCAAATGACTGGCGTGAGGAAACCCGAGACATTGGGAATCAACGTTTCTAGTCGTTTGGATGAAGCATTAAGACCCTGATTGGATCCATGATTCACTTAGATGTTAAGATGTTCACTGTTGATACCGCATAGAATCTGCGTACGAATCTTGTTCACTGTCTCTCGGAGATGACAAGAACATACTGATCTTTTCCCTGTTGAAGGTTGTTGGCCACGACATCTCTAGACAACCTGTTACATGATCTTTATTGTAATACTGTCCACCATCTCATGGTCAGACTGTCCTTCCCACTTACACTCATTTGAGTTGGATGGATGGTTTCTTGATGTGACGTGTTGATTGAGTTTTTGGAATTCCATCTCCATTTTTCATCTCTTCATCTCCATTTTCAGCCCCCATCACATCACAAACGTCGCGTCGTCATTCGTAATGACGTGACATCTTAGAAATTGCAAAGTGACAGTAACACGTATAAAAGTGGACACTGTAGCAGGACAAATAAAACAAGAATCAGCATTCAGCTCCGGTAGTTGAAAGCTCTTGTCTCCTGACAACTCCCAAATTCCCAAAAGTATGCATATTCTAACAGGATTTCCAGTGGTAATCCTCCGTGTATTACAACAATGCTGAACCCCTGCCTTCCCACTTCACTACCAATGTCATGGCATGTTTCATCAATAAATATTACTGAATTTTAATAGATTCAATGTGTTCGAAAGACGGTACACTGGTATACTAACTTTTGGTATACAAACTATACCATATACCATACCATTCGCACCCAATACTCAGCATGGCCTCTTAGTACACCATGTTGTCATACAGTCTGTTCACTGGATATTGGAAAGAAACCATTGTGGCTAGGTGGGCAGCACTAGCACCTTCAATGGGAAGGTGGATTTCTGCCATAATAGCCAGTCTGTTGTCAACATAGACTAACTTGTTTTTGGCCACATGGAGTTCTGTTCCATACATGACGTATGGACATGCAGTACATGTACTGTACAAGCAGAAAGGGATCAGGATCCAACAAATAAATGCAATGATGAGTGCCCATACCCCTGTAACAGCTATGTCAGAATCATATAAATTCTGTTATGTAATCTACTGGATTATGTTGACGTACTTCAAAGAATGCGCAGCAAAAAGTTCTCAACAAAATTTCCCACACTTCAGAAAACCGCTTGTTATTTTGAACCAATTCCAATACACCAAAATCTTATTTTCCAACTGTTTCTCTTTGTGATTAGTTACCAGAAACTCCTATTTAAGCCTGCCCTTTTTCTCCAATAAAGATCAGTCTCTCCATAACTCATTTACTACTCTCTATCTAAAAGCAGTCCAAGTCCAGCCTCTGAATAGTCAAGAAGCCAGTTCCAGCACTTGACCTATTCTCTAACAAATTCCATATATTTGCTTTCCAATCATGTTTATGCTTGATCAGAGCAAGAATAGTTGAAGTCATGTAGTGGAATAAGCTCTTGATGTCTACAAGTCTGCACCCTTTATAGAACACAAGTATTTGTGTATTCATTCCTTGTTATAGTATCTGCTAGACATTTACCCTACTCAATGTCATAATTCATGCCCATATGTATTGAGGTTGGTGGAATGATTAGGCGTGGGACTCTTCTTTATCTGCAGTAGAGAATAAGAGATGAATCGGGGAGAATTAACCTTTATTGAAGTAAACAGTACTTCATCACTTGAGACTGATATTCAACACCTGCCAATGTCATCAAGTATGGAGTCTGGAATCTGTCTGAAGTGCTTGAGTTTGAGCATCAAAAAGGTTTCAATGAGTGAGTTTAAAGATGCTGTTGCTGACCTCATGCTTTTTGTTCGGAGCAAGGGAAGTTGTGTCATGACGTCGTGAAGCGGGGTCCGTAAACAAACAGGCCAATGAATGAGCACATTTCTTTCAGTGGCTGGGGGGCTGGGTAGACGGAATTCTGCATTTTGTAGACACTGAAAACAAGAGCGAATCCTCCTTCTTGTCCCTATCCTGAATTCACACAAAGCAAGGCAGATGTCTTTCGGATCCACATGCAATACTTGCTGAAGAACACGAGAAAAATTGGAAAGTTGCAAGGAAATCTTTTATTTCTTACTTCCGCTTGTTAAAATGCAAGACTGCCGCTTCCAACATGCTGTTAGAAGAGGCTGTTAAAATCAGGAACTATTTTAACTGAAACCCACCTTTGCAAGTCGCCTTCTAGAACATTGTCCACGTCTGAGCGTTCGTATCCAGTTCGCAGATCTTTAATCATTTGATACGGTTGCAAGACATAACTCTTGATCTGACTGCCCCACGCGTTCTCAGGGAGACTCGAGTGCGTATCTGCTTTGAGCTGGTCTCTTTTATGCCGTAGAAATGTCCATCAGCCGCGATCGCAAATCAACGAAAATGGAGAATAAACTCAACTGCGCGATTTTGTGCCGCTGTTGAAGTCTGGCTCTCAGCATTTGCATCGCCGTCGCCTTGTTTTGATGCTGTGATCGTTCGTTTTGACATTGCACAACAATGCCGGTGGGAAGATGCGTGATTCGAACTGCACTTTCAGTCTTGTTTACATGCTGTCCACCAGCACCTTGCGCTCTCATGGTTTCGAATTTGATGTCTCCTGCTGGGATGTCCAAATCCTCAAATGACTGGGCGTTTGCTTCAGCGCTGTCAGTGTCTAATGGAAAAACTTGAACCGCTGCGAAAGATGTTTGCCGTTTCTAAAGGTGGCTGGGTAAGCATATGCATGAAAGAACAGATGTCCGAAGGAAATTTTTTTTCAAGCGCACCACTTCTCCGAATTTGCTGATTCGAACAAATCGATGCACCCCAGTCTCGTATTTACACCAACCGTACGCAAAAGCACCGGCGAATTGAAGAGTGACAGATTTAAATCCGGCTGTATCCCCTTTCACTTGATCGAGGACAGTGACTGCAGTTCGACGAAAAAGCTGTTAGGGATATTAAAACTGACGCATATATTTTTGCGATCACCTTTGTAGCCTTCAGACAGTCCCCATTTTTCATACATGCGAGATAATATCGATGCAAAGTCGCATGCTTCTGTCCCACCCGCACCTGCGCGAATTTCCATAAAACAACTGCTTTTATCGGAGGGACCAGACCTTGTGTTTCGCGAAAGTCAACTCGAGATGAAAAAGAAAAAAAAAAAAAAAAGAATAGAGTCACACATCAGTATCTGCATCGAATATTTGTCCAACTCCCGATTCAGTTCTTCCAAGTCGCCTTGTAATTCCGAGCATAACGCCGCATCCTCTTCCTCCTTCGCCATATCTGGAAACAGCGCCCAGAGTCAACCCAATGAATAAACAGAAAACATGAAGCAAATTAAGATTACCAAGCATAACAACCGACTCTTGCACTCGCTCTTGAAAACTGGTGAACTCTTTCAGGCGCGATTCGAGGACCGAAATCCTTTTCTGGACCGTGATTGCACGCTGCGCATCGTCCTCCCAGATTGTGTCCGACTAGTGCGAGTTTTAACGAATGTAAAACTTGACGGATGTATCAATGCACCTTGATTTCGGATTCCAATGATTTCAGCTCAGCTTTCATCTCGTCCCAGTTTTCCTGATCAATTACAATCTGCATCGCTCGGTTTATACTCAACACGAGATGTGAGCTTTCGGCAATGATATCTTTGAGGGAAGCGGCGTTGTCGGTTGCGGTTGATAGGGTGGGAGGCGAGGTAGCGAAAGATCGTGAGTCTCGCACGGTATTTGGAAGCAACAGCGATCGATTCAGAGGAGCAAAGCCGGCAAGCTGTGGATGCGTTCGAAAAGGAGCTGCTCTTGCTGACGCTGATCGAACAGCTCGCAACGCTGAAAGACCTCTCATTTTTTTTTTTTACAAATAAACCCAGTCGATAAAAATTTACCGTAAAAACTGACAGCAAAAAGGAAACTTATTTTTTTGATCGAACATAGCACAACGCTGCAGAACACACAAGGGCAATGCACTGGATAAACAATAGTATTTGGAATGACGTCGAGTAGCAACTGCTTCCGTAGCAAGTAGACGCCCCTGCCTCGGTCTGCTTGTCGTAAAACACGCCAAAAATGAGGTTGGAACTGATGATCCCGATCGGTACACCGGCCATCACAAACCCGCATGCCGTGCCCTTTAGTACTTAGCTTAGGAACATGATATAGCTGTATATATAACTGCATAAAACTTACATAAAATTGCATCCCAAAAAAGTCCCTTGTGAGGGCTGGGAAGCAGGCGCCTCCTCCGCCAAATCCAAAACCTGTAAACACCGAGCAGATATACAGTGTCGCCTCCGTTGAAGAACCACTTGCCAACAGTAGCGTGGGCAACAAAACAAACATGTTTGACAAGAGCAACAGCCACGACCGATCCAAACCCCTCCAGTTCATCGTTGCCATTGCATCCAATGCCAGTGAGAAAACAACACGTCCCAAGGCTTGGAAAACTGACATGACTGTCACATGGGTCGTGTTTTTGAGAGATATTGAAGTTGGATTTTCGGCAACCGACGCGGCCCCTTCAGCAGCCTCCAAGATTGACAAAAAGTTGGTCATGTATGTGAGACCCTTGGCCAGTTCGAAGCAAGAGCCGGTTAGTGACTGTGTACCCCTTGCTCGTCAGCCTTACCTGCATCGTTATAAACGTGGACGCGTATAGCCAGAAGATGGGAGACTTTAAGATATCCAGCGGTGACAGAAAGACATCAACAGATTCTATGTCAGGTGTTTCTTCCTTGTTTCCCGTACTCGCTGATTCTGATGTTCGATTCGGGATTGGTGGAAGCACAACAGTTTCAAGTGACGCTTCAATCTCGATATTGTCTGCAGTAATCGACGACATTAATTTCGACTTGGTGGGCGCGCGCTCTCGATGGTGACCCTGTCCAGGTTCCTTTTGCGAAACTTTACTCTGCCGCCGACTTGCCGCGGTCAACGACATTTCTGACAGTTGGCGTTGCACGGCACTTGACTGCATAAGCAGCTCGGGAATACTCCCAATGGATGTCTGAGACTGCAGTTTCGCAAGCGACTTTCTTCTAAACGCGCTGGAACGCCGTCGCTCAACCTCAGTTTGTCCCGCCGAATCCGCGATTGCTCCACCTCCTTGATCGCCCTTCTCTGATGGGCCGCCCTCATCTTCAACTTTGCCGTCATTCTCGTATGGCACTTTGAATGTGATGAAGCAACAGATGCCGTTCACGATTCCAACAGAAAGCGTCAGAAACAGAAGGTAACCCTCAGTTTTGCCCAAGTAAAGTCCATAGTAAATTTGAGAGTAAATCGTGCCGCTCAGCCCGTACCACAGTAGCAGCAACCCAACAACGCGTCCCGATATTTGAGGAGAGAAGTTGACAATGTTCCCACCAATGGCCCCCATGTATGCACAAGTACTGCCGATGCCTACAATAAAGTAGTAGAAGGACATGAGACCAGTCGAGCCGGCCACTGAGCCAATGTAAGCCAAGTACATGAGCAAGTAGCCGATTGAGAACGTGATAAGAGCGAAAAGCATTGTAAACTGTGCGCCGGCGTAGTCAAAGAGCGGGCCGACAAACAGAAACGACTGGTGCTTTCTTGTTGATAATATGCGCGTGGAGTCAACACTGACAGACTTACGAGGTAAAGCGATGAATTCCCAACTCCTGAAACTGTGTTGATATCAGCTGATGTGAACGACATTCTCTCCTTCAGCGCACCAGACATGACGCTGAAGGAGAACAGCGACCCCGCTACGATAAAGGATCGTGAGTCTGAGGCATCGCGGAGGTCATTGCATCACTGCCTACCTGTTGCCATAGAGACGCAGGAGGACACGAGGGTGGAGTAGCGCTTGATTGAGGAAACTGCCATGCCACAACAAATGTTTTTTTTTTCAGCGGTATGACAATTTCTGGCGTTCAATATTACGTATGGGCCAAATTGAACCTATCAAAACATAAAGAAATTACTCTTCTTCCTCCTCGCCCTCCTCTTCCTCTTCGTCTTCGTCTTCAAACTCCAATTCTTCCTCGCTCTCATCCTCCTCTTCATCATCCTCATCGTCATCGCTCATGTCAAAACCAGTTCCTTCTTCATCTTCAGAATCTGACTGTACCACAGCTTTGCCCCCCTTCTTCACTTTGCTCGACTTTCTTCCGTCGTCTACGATCACATCAGGGGCAGCGGCATCGGACTGTTTCTGTAAATCGGCCATTTGCGCCTCCCTCATTTTTCTTCGCGCTATCGCATGACGCCGCAACGGCGCCAACGTTTCATTCACTTCCATCAAAAACGCTGTAACTTTGGCTTCATCCTTTGGCGCAAAGTCAACTTGCGCTCGTTTCCCTTCAACAAACTTTGCATTCTGCTCCAAAGACTCGAGTAATCCTTGAATCTGCTTGTTTGCGCTCACGTTTTTCGATTTTTTCATCCATCGGCGGAATTGGACAACAGCGGGAACTACAAGCTCCGGGAACCCAATGCTCAATGCAAAACAGTCGTAATACTCCATGAGCAATGCGACAACTTCTTCCACGACCCCGTTCTGGTATGGGCGGGTGCCTAAATACTGTGCCGGCGCTTTCAGCGTAAGGACAAAATTGAGCGGCTTGAGTGTACTTGGCTTGGCATGACCGCGCAATTCGGCCGTATCAAATAGTTCAAACAGATGACTTGCGAGTGGGATAAACACGTTGGTCTTTTTGCACAAATCAATGAGCATACGGGCGCATTGAAACCGGAGGGGAAAGTATTTGCTGCTGGGTTTCAATCGCATTGTTCCGATAATGATTTGAACGAGTGGGTAAATGAGGGGGCGAAGGGTTTTGCCGCCAGCACTTTCGGCGGAGGAGCCGGATTCGCAAAAGTTGCACAGAACACGTGTCCATAGGCGCAGGGAGTTGATGAATTGCCAGTTATAGACTTGCTTGAAAGATTCCTGGTGGTGAACAAGGGGCTAATTTTCAGCACTGGATATTATGGCACATGCGCAATCTCAAACGAACCTTTGATTTCATGGTAATTGCATTTCTCAGTCCGCTGGCGAGACTTCGCAGATATACAAAACCGAATCGGTATCCAGAGGCAACGTCGATACCGACGAGCTCGACAAAGCAGTTGAGCATGAAGCTGATACTGCTCCAAGTGTGCAAGTTGGTTGTGCGAGATGATGAGGCAAACGTTTGGTAAGCCCCTTTAATTGCGTAATCGAGGTAAGGATTGGGACATGCGATCGCGAGACGTCGCATTGTCAGGAATGATGTGATCCTCGTCTCTGGGGTGGTAGATGTCCAAAGTTTGAGGAGATGCTGTAAATTTCTTTTTCGTCAATTCCGCTGAACTTTTTCGAACGTAAAAGAGATGAGTGCGATAATCACCTTAAGAAGCTCTTTTGCTTGCTTTGGGAAACAACCGAAATATACGGCAAGTTTTTCAGACTCGCGCATGACGAATCGCAACATGCCTTCGTCAGAAACTTGATGCAGAACTACCAACACGGTTTTGATAAACGACTTGACTAATGGAGAAACCTTCTTCCACTTTGCAGACGTGGATGGTAATGGAGTTTTTCTATGTTCCGAAAAAAGAATTAAGTCCGGTTTGAAGCAGGCTAATTAGAAGAAAACTCACCCCTTGTTGACCTTTACAGGCAGGTGATGGTCGAAAACTCCGACCATATGTTTCATGGCCAAAATTGTAATGGCGTTGGCAATTTTTTCGCTTCCGGCAACGTACTGCTGAACTTCTTGATCGTCAGATTCCGTTTCACCTTCATGCGCGACAGCACGGAAAGCCAGAAACACTTTTTTGGCAGAGCGGAGCGAATGTTGCTCGATGAGTGCTTTTTTCCAAGTAGCCAACATTGCATTTGTGACTGGAATGGGGCCTCCGTTTGAAACGCCTTCTTCCTCGTCTTGTTCATTGTCCACATCAGGGATGGACTGCTCCCCCTTCATTATTTTCTGCAAGTCTTCGACTTCCTCCTCTTCCATTTCTTCGTCCTCGTCCTCATCTTCCTCCTCTTCTTCTTCATCGCCGTCTCCAAAGTTCAGCAGATCCTTGTCATTCTGCATCAAAAACTTGTAGAAAACGGGATCTTTGCGCATCACTTCCTCCAACTGCTTTTTATGTTCCGCAATCTCTCCTCGCAGGTGCTTCTTGGTAGCTTTCTTCGCGGGCGGGTCTTGATCGTTGTCAGAGTCCTCGTCTAATTCTGAGTTGTCATGTGCCATCATTTCTTCTTCATCGCCTTCGCCGTCCTCATCTTCTTCTTCATGTTCGAGTTCAAGATCATCCTCATCATCGTCACTGTTGTCTTCAATTTCTCCATTGTCGAAGCTGAGATCGCGATCGTCCGCAATGTTTGCGAAACCCATCTCCGTGTCAGATTCAGTTTCTTCGACTTCCACTCCGTCTGCGTCTGTTTCGGTGGACGGCTTACTCTTGTCTGTTGTGATGAGTAGATATCATTGAGAATGCTGTATCCGACGTCCGAGACTGACGAAAGAAAACGAAAGAAAAAAGAAAAGAAAAAGGGCACCTTTCTTGGCCTTGATGGCGTCCTTCATAATCCGCCCCCGGTTGTCCTTCTTGAACTTGCGTCTCTGGGCCACCTTGTCCTTCAGGTGGTTCTTCATGAACTTCTTGGTCGCCTTCTTGGTGCCCATGATGTGTGGTTAATTATGATTATTTTTTGTCGAAGAAAAAAAAGAAAGAAAACCCGAACCGCTTTGCTGCGAAAACTGTTTTACCACTCAGCCAACATAGGTACAGGCAACGACAGGACGCGAGATGCTGAACATGCCGAAGTGACGCGGTCAATTCGGACCCCTGCATCGACAGAGACAGCCTCTTTGGTACAATTCAAACAACCCAGCTCTGAACCAAGATCGGTGCGCTCTCTCAGCATGCACGGCATCATTGCGAAATGACATATTAACGATGAACAGAGACACCAAAGGAAAAGGAGGACCCAAGCAATCAATAGTCACCCATGCAGTTAACAATAAAATAAGTTCAAAAAATGCTTCGACTTTGTGTCGCGTCTGCGGCTTTGACCGCGTTTTCCTTTGGCTTCCATCTTGGAGAAGTGAACCAGCCCCGGGAGGCAATGGTGAGAAGAATCAGGGCAGGCCGGATCTGTGTGCTCTCAACATCTCCCTACCCCACCCTCAGAGCAACTGCACGGCCGTCGACGATTTGATACTCTCGGCCGGGACGGACTGCATTCCAATGGACGACTGGGCATGGGTACGTGTGATGGATGGGAATCAACTATATGCTTGACAGGTGGCTGACTTGCTTTACAGGGAACCTTTGTTTCAATCTTTGTGCTTGGAGGTACGGTTGGAGCCTTCTGTGGCGGTCCGCTCGCTGAGATGCTTGGTCGCAGGCGTCTGCTCTTTCTCAACAACGCGCCTTACATTCTCGCGGCGCTCCTGCTGGGGTCAAGCACTTCTGTTTGGGGCTTGTATGCTGGGCGGTGAGCATCTTCTCCGCTTCTACATGAAAATAATGAATGCGTTGTGATCCGCATTCCTCATGCTATATTTGCCGTATTAAGATTCATTGCGGGCCTTTCTGCGGGACTTGGCAGTGTCGGTGTCCCCCTCTACATTGCGGAGGTGGCGCCAGTCAAAATACGCGGTTCGTTGGGTGCGATTCATCAGTTGTCCATCGTTGTTGGAATACTTTGTTCTCAAAGGTTTGTGTCTTTTTTGTACCACGCCTTGTGGGGATTGTGGGGATTGAATCAAAATCAAAAAAAAAAAAACGAAAATCAGTTTGGGCATTCCCCTGAGTACTCGTACAGGATGGAGATACCTTTTCTATACTGGAGCATTGCCGCCTCTCTTGCAATGTTTTCTGTTGCCATTTTGCGTCGAAAGCCCGAAGTACGTGTCCCGTTTATCAGGCGCGGAATGCAGCTGTTTATTAACACTGTAAATAGGTGGATGTCAGCAAATGGACTACTTATTGATGCGCGCAAGGCCCTCGTCAAACTCAGATCTGGGGCTGGGTTCTCGGATGCGGACATTGAAGATGAACTCGAAAGTATCGCGAATAACCCTCACGACAGTGGAAATGATCAAAACGCCGCGAATGATACGGATACCGCTCCACAAGACACTGGCCGTCACTCCGTGTCTGGAAATGCCGACGAATCGGCCCCGCTCACAAGTCACGTGGTGCGCACAGTGGGAATTCATAACCTGTTCTCTGTGCCGGCCTTGAGAAAACCATTGGTTGCAGCATTTGGGTTGCAATTGGCTCAACAACTGAGTGGAGTGAACGCGGCTGTTTTTTATTCCACAACAATTTTCAATCAAAGCTACCCACCAAGTGTTTCCATCAAACTATCCCTGCTTGTTTCTGTTGTCAATCTGATCACGACCCTTGTATCAATGGTATTGATTGAACGTCTTGGTCGCCGCACTCTTCTTTTAACCAGTGAATTGGGAATGATGTCGTGCGGTATCTCCATCTTTATTGCCGTGAAAGCGACACTTGCTCCCGCTGTGGTGGTAGTCTCTTTGATGGGATTTGTTGGTTTCTTTGGAATTGGACTTGGCGCAATCCCCTGGCTGATTCTTCCAGAGCTTGTTCCCGGATACGCAGTAAATGCAGCAGCGTCTGTATGTTCTGGTTTGAACTGGGGATCCAGCTGGATTGTAGCACTGCTGCTGCCTGTTTTCATTGGGATTCGTAAGTTCAGTGTCCTTTATGCTGTAATTGTTATTAACTTTATCATGATGGCAGTTGGATATGACATCTTTCTGCTGTTTAGCGTATTTTTGGCTGGATTTGCGGTGTTCACTGTGCACTATGTACCAGAGACCAAGGTAGGATATGTGCTTGACCACATCGTCATGCTGATAATCAATATCATCCCACAACCCAGGGGCTGTCACCTGAAGAAGTTGCGCGCATCAATCTGTTTTGATTTTCTATTTCTGGGTGATGGGCAGTTGATTTGTTTGTGGGGAGGAGGTTTGCATAGGTGCTGTTAAATATGCTTCACGAGTAACTGAATACAAACTGAAAAGCAAAGGAAGAGTGTATGAGTTTTGCTGGTGCCACTGATATTGTGGGTAGTTTATGTATTTTCTGGCCAGAATTGTGGGGGTTTGGCGTTCAAAGATCATTCTGAAGCAACCTTGAATGATGAAGCACCATTTGCCGAACCCTTTACACTAGCTCGTATCCGACAACAACCGCCGAGGAACGCAACCGAAAAATCTATCTTCAGCGCATGTCCAATCACAATCGTTTCGTGGATGGCGTTGAAGACGCATGCCTGTGCTTTGTTGAACAAAATGAGGTTGTTTGGCGGAATTAATCCCAGATACGCGTATTCAGCAGTCTGTGGCGCCTTTGTGAAGCCTTAGCGGGGATGGACATACATGTCAAGGATTTATGTGGCTGTGAAAATAATTCTGGCTCTTTTGCGCGCATCGAGGAACGGTGGATTGTTTTCGAATATCAGGTTGTGCTGATTCATGCGGGACTGCTTCGAACGAAGGAGCTGAGACTGGGTTGGACGGTTTGGATGGCTAAAGTATTTTTTGAAGTTCCATTTGCTGTTGTCCGTTTTGCACTTGTTGAGGCAGTATTCGCAGGTGCTGCTGTGACTGCGGCACTAAGTACCTGCGTTTTTTGCTGCGAAACCTGCTCATTCCTATTTAAGGTGTGGGGTTTTACCTCTGCTGCCTCCGCTATTGCTGCAGACATCCTTCCTTTTGCCAAACTTGACTTGCTTCAAGCTCCATTCGATAATCCATCGCGGTTTGAAAAGCGGCACAGCGAATGGTTGCATTCATCACTGCAGTTTTTGTTTTTTTTTTGCAAGTTTTCCAACAGTCAATGATGATTCGAGGATAGCACTATCCTCTAACGGAATGATCAAACATTTTCGGAGTTGCATGAGAGCGGGAATGTTGACCCCGCAGCATGACAGAACAAGCCCTCTCCGGACAGGGAGCATATCAGCTGGGGACGACATCTTCTCTCTTGAAATTGGAGCGTTTATCGATGAAGCTGAAGAAGCCGCTGAAGTGGGTTGTCTGACATGATCTTCGTTGTACAGGCCCAGAAGCAAAACAAAGAGCCAAAAACGGATTTTCCTTTCGGCGAGCAGAGCAACCTGCTTGCGGAGCGATGCCGACAGAATCAGGCATAACAGAGTTTATAGAGGCTTCGAGACCCATGCCATCGTCCGCGTCTTTTCCCTGACAAACGAAAACCAGGCAAATCAGCTGTTCAGCGTCTCTCGCAATATGCTTCTGCAATCTAACTGTCCGTGTGCGAGGATAGTTGAATTGAAACCAACCACAAATCTTTGCTAGAGGACTCTGGCGCAGCTCCATAAATGACTGAGTGAGTTGAGTCGCATCCTCGTAGGTGATCGAAAGCAAACACAGGGTTGACAGGTGCCTTGGGAACAGAGTCTAACACTGAATGCTTTGAAAATCAAATAACCGTCGGCGAATTGAGATTGGAAGAGGAAGCGGCGACAATACCTGGACGAGGTGCGCATGAATGCGCATTGATTTGTAATAAAGATATTGCCGCATTTGAAACCAACAGCATGGCTATAGGTATTGAGTCCTGAACTGAAGCGATTCTTGCTGCTGCTACTGCTGTGGCTGTGGCTGTGGCTGTTGTAGGAGGTGGAGTGGTGGTGAGTCTACGAATGGCTTGAGCAGAAATGGCTCGAACTGAAAGTCAGCATATGCATCTGCAATGGCCGCATTTGCATGAATCAAGTTGCTGATGGTATTGTGGGTTATCTCATGGCGCTGTTGCTTTGGGAGTTTGTCATGCGTTCACAGTGATGTGCCATCTTTTGGTGGCAGAGTGATGGTGCCTTCAATTGAAGACGGCGGTAGTCCAACTATTCAACTAAATCACTTATGAAAGCATGGCCAGTGGTCCGCACATAAAAGAATCCCTTCCGCAGGATTCAAGCAAGTCGAACATTGTGTCTCGCGATGACCGGAGGAGGACGGCGGCGGTCCTTGCTCCGACTGTGAACAAGGCCATAGCAGGTCACGCATCTCTCTCGATACTGTCGCTGAATCCACTTGATCAGGGCGATCGAAAAAACGCGCTGCTTTTGTTTCTCACAGCGATCTGAAGCCGGGCCATTGTGCCCGTCTTGAGTCCTCGCTCAAGTGCGTAAAACTGCATGCTCTTGTACTTTCCGCCCAATTTTCCTTGCTGATTCAGTGCGTCGTAAGTGACAAAAGCTTGGTTTCGAACCACACAGCAGCGGTGTCTGGGACACGTTTCACATTCTTTTCAGATAGTTGATGCAACCCGAGGTGACGGCTTTCGTTTTTGTATGTACTTCCCATATCTCCAGCGTTCGGTGTCACTTGAATAGGATCCTCCATGTTGTTTGCCGTGAGTTTCGTCGCGTGGTCATTTTTTCCAGTAACCGCTCCGTTTCTGATTCTGATACATGGTTGTGATCATAGAATGCAGATCATTGTAGTCCATCAGGGTTTGACGTCGGATCCATTCAAATAGCAGTGCTGATTGAAATCCCTTCAACGATCCCACATTCTCACCAACTGTGGTGCCAAACGTGGCTCTTTCTCACGCACTTGCGTGTGTTTCCATCTTTGCAGGATTTTACGGCGCTCGGGTCTGCATTTCGACGCCGATGATCAGGAAGTCAAAGCATCTTGCGACAAACTCCAATTTCAAGCAGCAGTAGTTATGGGACGCGTGCGCACCCCCTTTTCCTGCGCCTGCAATTCGACCGATCCTGACGCGACCACACGACCGTGTCACCGTCACCTCTGGATGGAGTCCTGATGCTGCGCGTGCGTGTGCCCATCAAAGGTTCGCTTCTTGGAGAAAGTCGCGGTGCGGAACAGAAGCGCTGCCTGCGGTGGAGGAAAGTAGTGGGTGACTTGTTGCTGCAGCTGCACAAGCGGTGGATGAGTTGCATGGTCATGACATCAACTGAATGGTTGCACATTTTTTATTTCTCACTTGTTCATATCTTGATTCCAAACATGAAATTCGTTCTGCTCTCACAGTTTCGGGCATACAAAATACATCGACGCATGCTGATCCATTCTCTCAAGGTATTCCATTCGCTTGTGCCATCCATGTTGCAGAAACAAGGTGGTTGCTAAATCCGTCAAATCTCTGCGTGGAAATATCTTGCAATCTTTTGGCACAACCACCTCCACTTGCTGAATCTTGGTTCCTTCCACAATGTTGACCACTTGCTGCACAAGTTCCTCCGGGCTTTTCCTCCCGTCAAACACGTCTGCCACTGACAGTTTCCTCAGCAGCTTGCACTTGGATAAAGCAACACCGGCATAATTCTCCACCCTTGGCAGGTGGAGAGACCCAAGTTTTGGAGCCAGATGAAACATGCCCAGTATTTCGGTTGGAACAACAGAATTGAATCGAAGCACATGGATTGGAAGGATCGACAACCAGTCGGTCGTCAAATTGAGCAACACTGGGCCACATTCGCCGTTGCTTTTAAAATACTTCTCCCCAAATGTAAGCTCCCCAACATTCTTTTTGGCATTACCCACAGCAGCAAGGAATCTGTTCAGGACAGGCAAGTCCTTTGAGTTGTTCAGCAAGACTTCAACTGTTTGAGGAAGAACACCCAATATAGCCTCCACTCGAAATGATTTCTTGATAGTTGCAGATCCACCATGCTTGGAAAGAATACGTGAGTAGGCTCCAAGCAATTGACGCTTCAACGGTGGTATTGTGTAGAGAACAGTTTCTACTTTGATTCGGGGCCAGAGATCCACAGGCTTTCGGGGGGGTTTAAAGGCGCTTGCAAAGTCAAACATGGCCTTTGAGATGTATTTGAAGTAACGAACAGTATGGCACAATCGCAGGATGTCATGGCTGGCGCTCACAAACGATGCAATTCGGTCGAGGATTTCAGGCGGCATTGATTCAAGTGTATATCCAGAGGGCATTGCTGGCATTGCGGGTACAATGTTGGCAGACGGACAAGGAGTGGTTTTCGACGGAAACAAGTCGTTGACGCTTGTTAATATTTGAAGCTGTTTCTGGTAAGTGTTGAGTTCCTTGAGCATCTGCAGTAGAAGTGTCTTGATTGCAAGGTCGTGGCTCTGGCAGCATGAATTGTTCACCCGCTTGAGGTGCACTTGGTTGCAGAGGGAGTGGTGTTTGAATTTGCGTGATCTCCTGTTTTTCTGATTTTGTTAACAAAAGGAAATGATCGAACAATTTAACAGAAAGCTTCGGTGGCCTGTTTCCGAATATCAGGTTGTGCTGATTCATGCGGGACTGCTTCACTCGTTGGGGCAGCCTTCGCTCGTGCTGCTATGACCGTGGCGCTGGGTACCTGCGTTTTTTTTTTTTTTGCTGCCAAACATCCTTGGGGTTTCAAACACAGCGACAGTCAGACCGTTTATTTCAGGAAACCTCCACAAGAACGGAACGAGATGAAATCGATTCAGTGTCAGCCGAGAGCAAAGGTTTGTTCTTTGCTCTCGTTTCCAGTGGGAGCCGCGAGGAGGCCCTGAATCATATCCCACCAAAAAAACAGGGTTCCGAAACGTGAATCAGAACCCAACAGAAGGTTGCAGCCAGAGTGTGAGTCCAACCGTCATCCCTTCTCTATCCCTCAGTACCCATTGCCATCAAGAGTGTCAATCCATGCCGAAGCATAATGAACACAGGGGGCGCTCAACTTTTCCCCTACAGACGGCTTCCTCACCCAGAGTGTATTGTCGAGGCCGAAGCCGAAACCGAAACCAGTTCCGCAGTCCTGGTGAGCCGACGCAACTCAAACAAAGCATGCGACATCGCAACCGTGACGGCAACCGGTACTGCAGCCCTGCTGCGTTGGTTGCGAGCGTATGCTTTGCCCTTGGGATATTTGGATCGCGCGTCAAAAGAATGTTGCATTCACTCTCTATAAAATAGGAGAATATATAAAATAGGAGAATATATAAAATAGGAGAATAAATAGGAGAATTAGAGGGGTCAACAAACAACCTCGCCGTGTTCTCATATGAACAAGAGGGAAGCTCACCTTTTCCCCTACAGACGGCTTCCTCACCCAGAGTGTATTGTCGAGGCCGAAGCCGAAACCGAAACCAGTTCCGCAGTCCTGGTGAGCCGACGCAACTCAAACAAAGCATGCGACATCGCAACCGTGACGGCAACCGGTACTGCAGCCCTGCTGCGTTGGTTGCGAGCGTATGCTTTGCCCTTGGGATATTTGGATCGCGCGTCAAAAGAATGTTGCATTCACTCTCTATAAAATAGGAGAATATATAAAATAGGAGAATATATAAAATAGGAGAATAAATAGGAGAATTAGAGGGGTTAACAAACAACCTCGCAGTGTTCTCATATGAACAAGAGGGAAGCTCACCTTTTCCCCTACAGACGGCTTCCTCACCCAGAGTGTATTGTCGAGGCCGAAGCCGAAACCGAAACCAGTTCCGCAGTCCTGGTGAGCCGACGCAACTCAAACAAAGCATGCGACATCGCAACCGTGACGGCAACCGGTGCTGCAGCCCTGCTGGGTTGGTTGGGAGCAGATGCTTTGTTTTTGGGTTGAGAAAATAAAATTTGAAATTAGAAATTACGTGTCAAGAAGCAGAGGAAATGTCCGGAAGAGGGCAAAACGAGAAGTTTTAGTCTGCGCCTGTACATTCCATGCAGCACTGCAACGCCTGCTGGCACGGATTTTTGAGTCTTACCAGTCCGGCGGTTCCTGGAGCGCGAATTGCAAAACCTTTGTTTTCACATGAGTCGTTTGTTGTTGCTGTTGTATCATGCTGATTTCCGATGGATGTGATGCTGTTTAGGTCAAGATAATTTACGAGCGATATGTCAGAATACACTATGTGCTCGTTCCTTCTCCTTCTGACTATTTGCTGGCTCTTTGTGGCAACTCGTTCGGGGCGCCCTTTAGGTCGATACATCTTTCGAAACTTGGTTTTGCCACAAGACTTTCGCAACTGATGCGTTCAACCGACTCACTTTTATCAGATCTGAGTCACAATTCCGGAGAAACTGCGAAACACATACATTTCGTACTTTTCGTACCCCGCTTCCTGTAATGAGGTCGGTCATTTGCGGCAAAAAAAATCAGATCGGGAGATTTCGAAAAATGAAACTGGATCCGCTTTTTGGGGCACGACTGACATCTTTTGCTTCCGGGTCAGAGAATCCCTTTCGGCAGTTGGGGTCGGGGGTGATATCCATGGAACCATCGAGAAGGATGCTTGAAGGATGCTTGCTTGACATCTTCCGGATTTTCAATCACTGCGCAATCATTTTTCCGTGACTTCGGAAAAAACACGAATCAGGCACGACAAAATCCATCGACAGGATTCCCTTCTTCAAACGAGCTGTCTGCAAACGCAAACGGCGAGCATAAGTTTGACATTTTGTGTCGAATTTGGCTTGTGCCGTTTCACACAAATGTTTTCCGTCGACTTGGCCGTCTTTGAGTTCTTATGGCACAAAATAAAGTGCTTTTGTTGGTTGCACCGCAGCATGTCTGGGCCAAGCACTGAATATTAGCACGGGCTAGTTTTGAAAGGGATGGAATGGTACACTCAACTTGATTGTGTTCGGCGTTTTGTCCGAAAAAACTGAGCTGGGACGAATTCCGAATCCGCAAGCAACAGCTTCGTGTAAGCACCGCCACGTTTCAAGGCCTTTCTGAAGCTTGGCTTCGCAACTGGAAGCGCCAGTTAATACAGAGCATATCACAACGAAGTTCACTGCGCAACTGGGCCACAAAAGGCTCTTTCCTTGAAGCTGACAAAACTAGAATGCAAAAGTAAAGGTGGGCATGCAAGAGGTGCTTTTTTGAGTAGAGATCTGTTTTCAAAAGTTTCCTGCACGATCCAGAACTCATGGCGTTGTTCACAGTCCGCGATGGATGAATAAAGCAACGCTTCCCCCAGATGAAAATGCTGGAAGCAACAATAAAACACGCGTTAATGCATCAACTGGAAAATACCACACTCACAGACAATTCAATAAACGAGCCAGACAGAATACGCGGAACAGGGCCCAAGGAGTTACAAGAAATTGAAACGCCGAAGGGTACACTTCCACATTTAATGCGAAACAATGTACAACTCTATCCCTTCTGCCGCGGCGTGAAAACAACTCCACGGGCTTGAGCAAATGCATTCCTTCCTTCGCGCAAGGCCCTCGGGATCACTGCCGCACCGAACCATTCAATGCTCCCAGACTTCTTCATCCCTTTCAACATCAGCTCATCCATCTCATCTTTTGCTCCACTTTCCTGTAAAGCTAGAACCTGGTTTGCCGCTGAAATCAGGAACTGCAGGGCCTCCCGATACTCATATTTCTGATAGACCTCCAGAGATTCAGAAACGATAAATTTCAACAAAGCAGCCGGTGTCCTTCCTTCATACCGAGCAAACCCGGGATTTGTGCGGGTGCCCCCAAACGGTACTGGTGACCACGGATAAAACATCTTCCCCGCCAGTGAATAGATGAGGCGGTCCGGGTTTGCGACGGATGCTTGGGAAAATGACGTCAGCAGCGCGAGGATGCACAGTCGTTGTACTTCAGAATGTTCCAGTGATCCTGCACCCATCGAGCTTAAAAGGAGGGTATTGGACGTGTCGTCTCGCGCTATGACGACAGCGGGCATATTGGCTGACGAACGCTTCATGCTCCTTCAGAAGCAGCGTTAATTAGTGGAGAGCACTCTTTGAGAAGCAAAGAGGATGAAGAGAGGTCCGAGGAACAAGATGGTTGGATGTGGTGAGGCTGTTGCCCATCTTTTTTTGCCGACGAGTTCGCGCCAGCCGATAGGATCGACTCCGCCGCCGCTGACATCCACACCCGCTCAGCGCCGACCAACGCACCGTCCCTCGATTTGCGGGAAATACATACCAAGCTCGCGGCCCCTGGGACAGAAACTACGAGAACCGGTGATTACCTAAGCAATAAGAAACCTGGTTTCAAAATTTGCCTTTTGCCAACCAAGTATCAAAACCTGATTATGCCTCGCTTCAAACTGCACCAGCACCAACCTGGGCCGGCCATGCCACGCTTGATACCGCCACTGCCTTGAGCGTCGCTGAAACCTTTGCATTTCAGAGCCAGCTTTGTTGCATCGGAACCTTCTCTGAACTTGCTCAGCTCCAATCGATTTCAACGGCTTTCGACCAGTGGGGCACTCACACACGGGAACCCACGATGTCATGATTCGGAAACAGTCGCTCTGGCGCAGAACACTCGCACAATTTTATTCTGACTCAGCAAGTCAGGCGCATGTCAACTATAAACTCAGTATGCAATAGCCCTGTCTCGCTTCCCAGCTCCCCTGCCTCAAACCAACTGTAAATCAGTACTACCTCCCTACGGCGAGAGCTTTGAACTTGAACTTCATGCAAATCTCCCCATATACCCCACCTTGACTTCAGAAGCTGGTTGACCCATCAGCGAATACAAGTCGAGTGACCTTAGGAGTTTCATCCGGCGCCCAAGCCTACCCTCGAATGCCTCACCCCTTGCAGTAACTCGCTGCACTCGTGCTTGGAATCCCTTCAGAGGTACTCCTATGCTTACCCCGCCGTCCCACGGCGCGCACTGCCTCCTTCCCACCCTCAGGACCGTTGACTTTGGGAAAGAGGCATCAGACAGCTTGATCGCACTTTCAGGTCCACCCTCTCTCATTTCAAAACACTGACTGACATTTGCTTTGCGCACTTTCGAAACACGCATCTACCCAGGCGATACTTTGTCAACGCCTCTTCTCTTGCGATTCATCTGCTGGAATCCATCAGCATATTGCAAATGAAGAACATCATAAACTAATTTCGGTAGCGCTTTATTCGCATCGTTTTCCATGGACAATTTCACTTCAAAAAAAACTAACAACTCCACCCAATCTCACGCAGATGCAGCTGCTGCTCGGAACTCCTTCGCTGTCTGAACCATGTTCTTCAGCACCGCCTCAGTCTCTTCCCACCCACGCGTTTTAAGACCACAGTCCGGGTTGATCCAAATGCGGTCCCAAGCCAGACACGACTTCATTTGGTCCACACGCGTCTTCATCTCCGCCTGCGGTGCAACTCTCTGCGTGTGAATGTCAAACACTCCAGGTCCAAGCTCGTTGGGGTACGCTCGCTCCTGGAATGCTTGCAGCAGCTTCAAATCCGACTTGGCGCTCTCAATCGACAACACATCGCAGTCAAGTTGAATTATTGCGTCCATAAT
The DNA here is from genome assembly GCA_025435555.1 of Chytriomyces cf. hyalinus JEL632. Lineage (NCBI taxonomy): Eukaryota > Fungi > Chytridiomycota > Chytridiomycetes > Chytridiales > Chytriomycetaceae > Chytriomyces > Chytriomyces cf. hyalinus JEL632. The sequence continues at coordinate 210,207 of JAIWWG010000060.1, read as the reverse complement.
GTCTTCAAAGTCACTGTAGCACATGTGGCTGTGGATTTGGGTGCCGTCTTGCACGCCGCAAGATGCCAGCAGGAACGAGTCAACGGCCCACTTGAGGTACGCGTTCCATTTTCCACGGCGGAGGGGGAGTCCTTCACGGATGGCTGGCTCGTCGATTTGGATCACTTTGATTCCGGCAGCTTCAAGGTCCACTACTTCGTCACGGACAGCAAGCGCAATCTGCTTGGCAGTGTATTCACGGGGTTGGTCATCACGGACAAATGACCAGCAAAGAATCGTCAGCGGTCCCGTGAGCATTCCCTTCATGGGTCTGCTGGTGAGACTTTGGGCGTACTTGGTCCAAGCAACAGTCATGGCGCTGGGTCGGCTGACATCTCCGTAAATCACAGGTGGCTTGACACATCGTGAGCCGTAACTCTGCACCCAGCCGTTCTTGGTGAACCCAACTCCGCTCAGCATCTCGCCAAAATATTCCACCATATCGTTGCGCTCGGCTTCACCGTGCACCAAAACATCAATATCGAGTTTCTCTTGAAACTTGACAACAGTGGCAATTTCCTCCTTCAAAAGTCGCTCGTACTCGTCTTGCTTGATGCTTCCCTTCTTAAACTGTGCGCGGATGCGGCGGAGAGACGCTGTCTGTGGGAAGGATCCAATGGTGGTGGTGGGGTATTTTGGCAGGTTCAGCAGCTTTGTCTGGACAGAGCGACGCGTGAGGTACTCGGACTTTCTTGAAGTCATAGCTGGGGTAACTGCACGGAGACGTTCTTGCACGGCTGGGTTGTGGATGCGGGTGGAAGTCAGGCGGGAAGTGACGCTCTTTTTGTTGGCGTCCAGAGCTTCCTTCACGGACTGCGAGCCAAAGTTGACGGCCTTGGTGACAACGGCCACTTCTGAAAGCTGTATCAATATCGTTAGTAACAAGGTGGCTGAAGTGGCAAATGCTTGAAAACGCGCACCTTCTCCACCGCAAATGACATCCAGTCAATCATCTCCAAGTCGGCATTGGTAGCAGCCTTCTCGGCATCCAACGAGTGTGGGGAATGCAGCAACGAACAAGAACTTGCAACAATCACGCGCTTGGCACCAAGAACCTCCACAGCCTGCTGCACAAGACCCACAGCATGTCCCAAGTCCGCCTTCCAAACATTTCTACCATCAACAACACCCAAAGAAACGCTCTTGTCTGTCTTTTGAGCAATGGCCAACACGCGCTCGAAGCTGTCCAACCCACGCACAAGGTCCACATGGACGGCATGGACTCCTGGCAGCGCGAAAGCGAGCTCGGCGTTTTGTGATTCGAGCCCTTCAAAGTAGGTTGCAACAAGGACCTTGATGCGTTTGCCGGCAATCTTGCTGGCGAGGCGGGTGTAGGCTTCAGTGTAGGCAGCTTGTTCTTGTGCACTCAGGTCCATCACCAAGTGGGGTTCATCCAACTGGTGGGATTCGCAATCGAGGAATGGGAGTTAGTATCACTTGATGCAGTTTTATGACTGCTCAGCTAATGTCATGTTACCTGGATCCACTCTGCTCCGGCAGCGTCAAGCTCCGAGATCAAGGCAGCATACTGGTCCACAAGCGAGTACAACAGGCTCAACTTGCTGAAACCCGAGGTAGCATCCTTACTGGCACGAGCCAGAAGCAAGAAGCTCATTGGCCCAACAATATAAGGACGTGTCTGGATGCCGAGTGCTTTGGCTTCGAGGTACTCTTGCACGGGTTTGTTGTTGGCCGCGAGAGAGAAGTTCGTGGTTGGGGTGAGTGGCACCGGGACGTAGTGGTAGTTTGTGTCAAAGTACTTGGACATTGGAAGCGAGGCGACATCGACTGAGCCGGGACGTTGGAGTCCACGGGCCATGGCAAAGTAGAGATCGAGGCCTTGGAGGGAGGAGTAGCGTGGTGGAATGGCGCCAAAAGTGACGGCGGCATCCTAGTTGAGGTTAGTTAGTATGCTGAGGATGGTTGATGGATGTGGCGACAATACTCACGAGAATATGGTCGTACAGGGAAAAGTCGTTGGATGGGATGTGGTCGATTCCCATGTCCTTCTGGATCTTCCAGTGCGCAGCACGGAGGCCCTACATGATGAGAAGAGGGGGTGAGAGATGAGGGGTTAGTGTGGGAGTTATTGGCAGTGCATATACAGCAGTGGGGACCACAAACCTTGGCACCAGAGATGAGATCAGCCTCAGCAACAGTCCCCTTCCAGAATCCTTCGACAAGATGCTTGAGGTCGCGGTTGGCACCCATGCGGGGGAATCCGAGAATTGAAGAGGAGGGCATATTCAGGGAGGGTGTTTTCAGTTGGCTGATGGCAAGTTTTTGAGAGACTTTTTATTCATAAAGATCAGACGCGAGAGGCCTTATTTATAGGGGAGTCGGACTTTTTTTTTCCTGTTGTGGCTGTTGGAGGTGAGTTTGGGGTGTGTGGGGGGATTTTTTGGGGCACCCACAAAGTCGGAAAAAATTTGTTGACGAACGAAGTTGGGCGTGGTGAGTAAGGATCAAGCTACAGCTGGTGGGGCTAAATGCAGGCATCGAAGTTTGCCGCACCATCGAACTTTGGTCAGATTCCTCAGTCACAGTTGTGGTAGCGCGTTTGGTCCAGATGGTAAATAATGCAGTGCAGGGCAAGTAATTTGGCTATTCATCGGACATGCCCACTGAGCTTGTTTCTTTTCATTGCAGTCGTGCCTCTTGATCAGTCCAAGCAAATATATTTACCGTAATTATTTATTTAAAGTCGCCGCAGCACAAATGCATGTGAGACATCGACGCTGGAAGCTGAAGGACAGACGCAAGGGATTCCACGACTGCTTCACTCTCATGACATACAATGTGCTATCCGACACCCTGGCCCAGAGACACCCGCAACTGTATTCGCACTCGAGCAACTCTGAAATGCGATGGAAAAACCGGGCTGAAGTCATTCTGAGGGACATTGAGTATCTTGCGCCGGATGTGCTATGTCTTCAAGAGGTGCTGTGAAGTTTTTCTGTGTTTTCCGTTCGGGGATGTGTTTGACATGCAGGCTTGGGCTTCTCAAATAGGTGGAACCACGCGCATTTGAAACTGTTTTTCAATTACGTCTTGCTAGACTGGGATATACGGGTCGCTACTGTAAACGGCTCGGGGATGCCGTTGATGGCAGCGCCTTGTTCTACAAGCACAAGGTGTTTGCCTTGAGACATGCGGAAGACCTGGACTTTAAAACCGTCACTGGGAAGGACAATGTGGCCATAATCGCCGTGCTCGACTTGATTGAACACTCGTCAAGCCCGCTGTCAAATTCGGCATCATCAAACTCAGCCCCCTCTTCAACCTCGTCTACTAATTCATCCGCTTCTAATCTTCAGCCTTCTTCTTCCTCACGCTCTGTGTGCGTTGCTACAACTCATCTCCTTTTCAACACAAAACGTGGCCATCTCAAACTGGCCCAGCTTCATTCTCTCACTCAGCGATGCCAACAACTCGCTTCTCGCTACAACACTCTCTACTCGACAGTCATATGTGGCGACATGAACATGACTGAAGAAAGTGCCATGTACCATTACATGCTAGCCGGTGAAACTGAACCTTTTCTACTGAATGAAAACTTGATTAGCGGTCAAATCCGCATGTTGTCGTCACAACCCAACACTCCGTACTCAATCTTGGAGCATAGAAGGCGATTGAGAGCAGAATTATTATCTCCACCTGGCGAACCGGGTTTGGATCAATTTGCGCCTAAACCAGTTTGTTTCACGGGGCGAGGCATGGACCCCGTTTACTCACTGCTTGGATGCGAGACGGGTCTCGTGCATCATGGATTTCATTTCAGAGACGCTGTATTGGGGCTTGACCGGGATTCGGGGTATAACGGGATTGGATATTGTGCGGGGGAGCTTGATCGGTACTATTCAACTTGGCATTCGGCTTCTCAAGCTCTTGTGGATGTAATGTGTTATCCTTTTTTATGCCATCTGGTTTCTGCTCGTTTCGTTAAACTAACTTCTGCCTTTCTTTTCTTGTCGGCCAGTTTATTTTTCATAGCGACATGCATTCGTCTGAAAATGGACAACCACCCAGTGCTGCTGATTTCAAAAGCCGCTTGACCGTGAAGCAGGTGCTTGAATTGCCGCGCCGAACTGACGACATTGCGCCGCGTATGCCGTCTCACTCGGTCCCAAGTGATCATGTTCCGCTGATGGTCCAATTTGCATTCGTGTGATGGGTTGTGCGTCTCACTTATCCAGAAAAAACAAACGTTTCTTGGTTTTATTTATTTGTTAAATTGCGCATGTTGTGTTGCTTGACGAACACAGAGTGTGTTGACACTGGCTTCTCGTGTCTAACGCAGGAGTCGGATAAAAACATTCAAGACACCATCTATTTCATTTCCGAAATAAAAAAAAAGAAAACCACAGCAAGCTGCTGACGAAAACAAAACAAACGGAAAAACCAAACAAGACGAAAGAAAACGCACGAGTATTGCCCAACGTCAGTGGCACGAGTGTATAAACAAAATCAAATGGGCAAACCCAACAAATAAAAGTCGGCGGAGGAGGGGAATACATGAACCAAAAGAAACAAGGAAGTTTGGCAAGGCCCCCCATCAAATAAGAAAAGGAAAACGGATTGGTAGCGTCGGGGTTTTTTTAGATATGATGGCGCACCAAATTAAAGAAAGCGTTCAGCATGCCCATATCGGGCAAATGATTTCATAACTGAGAGAAGAAAGAAAGGGTCACTTTGCCTACAATTACATGGTTTCCAACAAGTTAACGTCGCAACAGCCATTCAGCCGAATATGTCTCCGCAACGCATCCTTTCTACTAAAAGTTTTGTTGGGGCACACAGGGCAAACCATCAATTTGCTCTTGTCATGCACTGTGCCGTGCCTCATAAGGTCTTGCTGCCGGCAGAATCCAACTCCACAGACTGTGCACATGTACGACTTTGTTCGGGTGGGATCATGCGTTTGAAGATGCGATTTGAGATTAAAGAGTCGGCTGAATGTTCGCTGACAAGTATTGCATTCGAACCGCTTGTCAGCATTCATGAGCGGGTGTTGTTGAGGTGGCACCTCTCCCTGTCCAGACATAGTATGTGGTGACGAAGGGGGTGCAGTTGAAGACGAAGATGACGATGGAGTAGGCGAAGCTTTGCCTTTTACAGCAACAGAAAGTCCGGTGGTGTCAGTGCTCGAACTGCTGTTATTACTCGTTGTGCTTCCAATTCGTTTAAGTGGACCAGTGGGCGGCCGCAATGGGTTTCGGATTGGGCTCGACATTTTGGGTATACAATAAGGACCGTCTGAAGGGGTGCCCGAGCATGAGGTTTGTTCATAGAAGGGTTGCAAGATGGTGCCTGGTACGATTTCATCAGCACTTCCATGACCGATTCTCAACACGACTTCATCATCCAATGACATTGGTTCAATACCATCTTGCTCAGCAGTTTCTTCATCGGGGGAATCGGTATGATCCATTAGGGCCAGCAAGTTTTCTGCGGCAGTCATCACTTTTTTTGTCTTTGGCTCCATCCATGCGTAGTCCCCACTGTGTAATTTTTCATCGACGTCGCAGTGATATGCCGAGAGGCATGCCTGGGAGCTAGTCGATCGGTCTTGCTCATTTAAAGGCGGAGTTGGAGCATCAGCCTCAAATTTGGGAGCAGGCGCAGCCAGTTGTGTAGCGTAAAATAGAATGTTGAGTGGGCATGACTCGTTCGACACGGAGACAGAAGACGAATTGCAAGCTGTGGATGATGCGAGATTTTTTGCAGAGAGAGGTGACAACGAGTCCGAAACGGTTGAAGAAGGATCAGTGCTATGTAAGGCCTCAGAAGCAGAACGCTTCATTGCACTCAGATGGTCGTTTGGTGCTGCAATGGACAGAGGTATCATTGTGGCTGGCATTTTTGCAGCAGGCAAGGTCACGGTCAAACAGGAAATCGCCAGGACAAAGCGGTGGGGAAAGGACAACGGGACTGTGTGGTGATCGGAGAAGGATAGGTGGGGATGCAACCTAAAGATAGGAGGGATTGATGTGTGAGTATTTGGAGAAGGGCAGAGTTTGCAGGTGGCGAAGTATCGCACTGAAAAAACTTTGCACTTTTTTTGTGCTTTGGAGAGCTGAGGCCCAGGCAACGGCCGCGCCCACGCCAACACTGCGCATCGGGGCCGTGTCTTGGCCTGTTTCATATGTCGAGCGCATCGAGCCCCAACCAGTGCCGGCAACATGGTAAGGTCAGCTCCGTCCATGACATTGCCCAGGATCCCTCTCCACCATCCCTCTATCCCTGCGGCCTTCGCTGCTTCTCTCGCTGCATCAGCGCCATCGGGAATGCAGATTCGCTTACCGAGTGGATGTGGATGTGTGGGTTGCTTTCGAGAATGTGGCCCGGTTTTGTGGCACGAAGAAATTTCAGGTTGACAAAAAAGGCAAAGTTGGGAAGGACTCGTTTTTTTTTTCCTTTCACACCCACTTCAAGTACGTTGTCGGCACCAGCCCTTCCCTCGCACCGTCATGCACGGTGATCCAGCCCGAGCCTTCGTCTGTGTTGATGAACGCGGCGTGAGCGGAGTGGTTCATGCTTGCCTTGTGAGCTTACCTTCGTCCAACACCCAGACGTCCTGGCCTGCCTGCGTGACAGTAGCAGTGGTGGGTAGGTAGTAGCAAGTAAGTATCTCGCTTGTTGACCAGCAACATGAAAATACCTTGATTGAGATTTCGTCGGCGGCACTTTGAAGAAAATCAAATAGGACCGTCTGCAATAAACAAGTCAGAACGAGAAGCATCCCTAGCATTCACATATGCACAGGATAAAAACTCAACTGTTTTGATGCCAACTACTCCGTTAAATTCTTTCGTCTCAATTTCATCTTCCTGGCGGCATGGCGCATACTGGCTCGGCTGTTTGAACTCGCACGCGCTGTCCATTGGATTTAATGAAACTGATGCTCGATGTTTGATGTAAGCGCTGGGAATGAGGCCAGTCTTTCCGCCGCAGCGCACCTGATCTCGCAAATGTTCAGCCAGGGTAAACTGCAAAATAAAAGTCGCCTCCTCAAACCTTTGTCCAGCCTCCGCCATCGTCTGGAAAGCATCGTACAACAGTACCAGAATGGAAGATGATTTTAGTAAGATTAACCAGGCAGTAGGAGGCTTGTCACTCACCAACGTCCAGCACTTGACAAATCTCCCCCTCCATCACCGCCAGCTCTTCCACGTCTGCATTCATAGGTGGAGCATAGTCGTACAATACAACCGCATCGCCCCCAACAGTCTGAGGAGCTTCTGTTCCCTGCGTTGAAGTACGGATATCACCCAGTGAATGGTGTCCGCCACTCTCTCCATCTACCAGCGCCACAGCATTTGAACGTGTCGGAGACTTTTCACCCATAGGTAAGTGTTTTTGTTGTTGCAGATAATGCGCTGCAGGGGAGTTGAACGATTTTAAAGAATTGGATCGGTACATGCATTTGGATTGGGAGCACGTTGGTGGCACTTTGAGTTCACATTTCACGTGGACATTAACGCCGCTGGGGAAAAGTGGTTTTGCAGGGATGATTACGGTAAAGATTTTTTGGGGAGTTGAGTGCTATAGCTTCATGCCGCAAATTTGAAGGATTTTCATACCATTCTGTTGCAGAGGTTTTTTTTTTTTTTTTTTCATGAACACATTTTTGGTTACCAATAAGAATCAGCCGGGTTGAACATCACAATATCTCACCTTTACACGATAGTCCAGGTTTTCCAACGCCCCAAATGACTTGCCTGCACGAGTTGCAAGAAGTCGGAATTGCGTAAGAGCAGTTATGAAAGTTGTGAAAGACATCGTCTGGCTTGGCATCTGTTGCAAAACGCAAACAGTCACGGCAAAGTTCATGATGTAATCCAATTCATACCTCCTACTCCAGATATAATTGCTTCAATGTTGGCCTGCAGCTTTGCTTTTAGAATTGAGAGAATCGAGTGTTCGCGCCGAATTTCCAAGATTTTCTGTTGGGTTGTTCTTCGGAAATTAGACAACGATAGATGGACAGAAGCTTGAACATTAAACTAGCGGTTGCTTACATCAAACACGTCGTCCATATCGCCTTGCTCCGGATTTTTAACGTAGACCTCATGCAATTTTTCTGTCCCTTCAATGCCCTTCGCATGCTTCATCATATCCCGCTCAACCTGCTCCAGCTTTCTCTTCACCTTGACAAGCTTGTTGATCATGTAACAGCGGCTGTGTGCGTCACTGGCCATACCGTTTGCGTCGCGCCACATGGGGCTCGGGATGTAGACAAAGTCTTTGGGCGTGAGACGAGAGAACGCTGACGGACTTGTTTGAGGATTGCACTGCATGAAAGCGAGCGTGTCTTGCTTTGGGTCGATGGAAGTGATGCTTGGGATGAGGACCGAGGTTGTGTGAGTGAGGAGGGCGTGCAGGTGGTTGGAGTCGAGGATAGCGTAGTTTTCCCATACTTTGCGGAGGGAGTCAAAGACGGACTCGGAGAGCGCGTGGAGGTCCTGTGAATTTTGTTGTAAAGACATAGCGAATCAGGTGACCGGGAAACAAGAAAGTTGAAAGTAGCGCACCTGTAATAGATTCGGTACTTCAACGGTAAAGTACTCATTCTTGACGGCGTTTGCTGCGGCAATGGACAGAATGTACATGTTCTTTCTGTTGTTCATTTCGAGAATCTCGCTGTGGAGCAAGAGCGCGTACTTTTCTCGCGCTTTGTCGTCAGCGGCTCGTTCGTGGCGCGCCTTGGCTGCCTCGTAGTTTTCGCACGCGTCGTCGTACTTTTTCTTGCACTTGTCCTTATCGCAGTAGCCAGCCTCTCGCTCTGTGGCAAGCCGCTGAGAGAACGCCATATGCTATACGCAGAAATTTTGCTGATATGTTAGAGTAGGTTGTGAAGAGTAGCATGAAAGAGTTTTTGCGAACGCAATTATAAGAACACCTTTTTTCGCGATTCGTCCTTTTTGGAAATAACCAGTTTGATTTTATCGCCAATCTCTGCGCTTAACGAGTCGGCATAGTTCAAGTGCGTTTTCGATCGGTGCTCAGTTGCGTCCACAATTTTCTTCCAGGCAAGCTCCACAGAATTTTGCGGGCTAATCGCATTGAGTACGATGAGTACCCAGCCAGGTTAATTCACGCTTGCTTTTAGCTTATTGACAGATTGATACTAAGTCTAAGCTCACTTGAACGCGTCTTCTGAAGCGCCTGATCGTCCTAGTAACGATCGCTTTTCAAATTTTGCCGAGTATTTTTTGGCAATCAAGTCCAGCCTTTTGGCGTGTTCGCGTTCCGCATCTGCGCGATCCCTGAAAAAGTCTTTGACATCCTGTAAGAAGGCCAGCGATGCGGACTGGAGATGTGCGGGTGGTTTGTGTAAGCAACGAAGATGGCTGGAGAGCCCATTTAGATTGTACCAGATGCGCATCCAAAACAAGATCGGGCGTAAATGAGAAGGTGCAGTCCCGGAATTTGTTTGCCATAATGCCTGCGTTGACCTGATAAACACTCGCTTGTTTTGATGTGTTGCACTAAAATCTGGGAAGTAAATAAAGATAAATAAAAAAAAACAGCAACCCACAAAAAATAAACCACATCCCTGGATTTAAAAAGCAGATGGGGCCCAAGCAACCGATTGACAGCGATGACTTTGACGGCGATGCGGACGTTGACGGCGACGGCGACGGCGAAGAAGTTGAGGTCGACAACGATAACGAGCAGGATAAACAGGACGCGGACAACGAGATGGATGCAGAAATGGAAGCGGGTGTCGAGGTGGGTCGATAGAGAGACAGGGCCCCTGACCTTATTTCTTGTACTCGCATCGCTCTCATCATGTTAATATGCGCCAAACTACCCTGTCTTTGATGGCCTCCAGGTTAAAAACACCCCTGGCCGACGCGGACGCAAACCTGGGAAGGTAACCTCAACGCATGTATCCACCCATCACAAGTCTCTATATACTAAACGGCCGGGCCAACTTTAGGCAAAACCCACAAAAGCTAAGCGCTTAGTCGAAGAGCTCGAAGGTGACGATGGAGCCTTGTCGGACGAAGACTATTCTGTGCCTGTCGATAAAGAAGGAGAGGCGAAAATGTCGGCAGACGGCGAACTTCTCGGCGGTAAAAGCATGGCGGGACGATGTCATGGATTACCTCGGCTGACTCTTGTGTTTTTCAGGCCGCGTTTTCAAGGTCCGCACCTTTAAACTGGCGCGGCATCCGACAAAGCTGTACATGCTCACGCTGGATGTGGCTCGCGCTCTGGGCTTCAGAGACTCATATCTTTTGCATCTCAAAAACCCGCAGATTCGGCGTTTGTTTGCCACAGACGAGGATAAACAGCGGCTGGAAGCAATGGATCTTCTTGCGTCCAACTTTAGGTTTCGCATTTGTTGCCATCATTCTGATCGAGATCGACTTTGGTTCCTAACTCTACCTTCTTCTTTTCTGGGCAATTATCTTTTAAAGGTCTCGGCCGCTGGGAATCATGTCGACTCGAACAGTATTCAAGCATTTTGGCTACTTAATGCTGGTCAGAGGAAAACCTGTGAGAGATGACTACATGTGCACAGGAAAAGTCGAGCCGGAAAACTGGGTGTACCCCGAAGACGAAAACGATCGCATGTCTGGGGCAGGATCGGACGATGAAGATCGCGGGATTGGAGATGACAGGTTCGCCCGCTATTTTTCGAGATAGTGTCGAACCTCAACTGTGCTCTTATTTGCGCAGATACAAGAAAGGTGGTTCCAACATTAAGCGACCAATCGACTCAATCAGCTATTATGAACCTATATACCGCGCACCTCCTGCTCTTTTGAACGGGCTGGGTCTTGCAGGATTGACTGCGGGTGTGGTCGTTTCTGCTCCGTCTGTGGTTGTAATGATTGAGCCATCGACGATTCCCGCGAGTTCAACTTCTCTGGCGCCAGAAGTGGCCTCTTCGAACAATTACGCCGCTTCGCAAATCCCTTCGCGCAACGGAAACAACTCCCAAGAAAGCGAAACCGCAGTATCTTCGACTGAACCGATATCCTCCGAAAATGCAACTGACGTCTCGTCATCAGCTGTCATACAAGTTGTATCGAATCCTCGATCGGAAGCTCAGATGCTCAAAGCAGCCGCCAGCGCGGCCGAATTCAACAGCCGACTGCGTGCGCAAAGACGCCGTGGACGTTTCCTGGACATTCACACGAATGTTGAACAAGTGCCTCAGTTGGGACAGCCTTCTCACGTGTTGATTGAAAAGCAACTTGGAGGGCAAGAAAAGGGGATGGTGCTGGAAGTAAGTTTTGGGGATATCAAGAGTAAGCCTGCAAGTAGTGAGTTGGAGGATTGGATGGCTATCAAGCGTTCTCAGGACGCGGCGCATTACCCCATATCCATCATGCCAGGCCAGTACCAGGCGGCATACTCAGTGTAAGGAAAACTTTCGAACTGTTTCGCAACCTGTCTCTAAAAGCATGAAACAGGCATCGGACTCGGTTCGAACAAAGCGTGGCTCCAATCAAGTCAAATGAATCTTTTTTTGTTGATTTCACTGGAAAACCTCTCCTTGCAGCGGAAGCACCCAATCCATACCAGCAGCAAGTCCAACAGCCAATGACGGCGAATACTCCTGGAGCACCAGGAAATGTACAACATGTGCGACCAGTTGGAACTCCTGCTGCCATGCCGGTTGGTAATCAATCCGCTGGCGTGGCTGTGAACCGTCCTCCCCAACTGGCTCAGCAGCGGCAAACCCCAGTTCAGGTTCCAGGAGCGCGTGTATCAAACACACCTGCACCTTCGGGTCCTGGGGCTGCTGCGTCGTCCAGCAGTGGCAGTGGATCGGGAACTCCAGGTGGGGCAGGGGAGCATTACAACCAACCGGGCTTCATCCCTCACGGTATGACGGCGGAGCAATGGCAAATAATGAAGCCGAAGTTGTCGTATTCGCAGTTGAAAGAATTGCGAGAGCAGGCGCCCGTTGTAAGCATGGTAAATCGAATTTTCACCATAAAAAAATTTTCGTCATTTTTGGTTCACTCATTTCTGCATGCTTGCAACAGGGACCTTCGGGCAAATACAGCGTGCGTTTCACTTGCGGTTATTTGACTCGTGCTGGGGCGTACTGTCAAAAGCCGGTGATGGAGGCTGGCCTTATTTGTCTTTTCCACCAAAAACTCCGAGTAAGACATCAAACGACCTTGTTTGCATTTTATGATTCAAGTACTTACAGCGAAAAATAGACACAAGAAATGGCGAGCCAGCAGCAACAGCAACAGCAGCAACAACAGCAAATGGCGGCGGTGGCAGCCGCAGCTGCGAGTGGTATGACTATGCCCGGAATGTCAATGATGGCCAACATGAATATGCAAGGCATGAACATGGCAATGAACTCTGGAATGATGATGCCGAATATGATGGGAGGCATGATGCAAGGAAGTCCGAATCCGATGCAGTATCAAATGATGGCTCAGAACCAAATGTCGCCTTCTCCTATGATGTTCAATGGGCAGACAATGCCGGTCGTTCAGCAAACTCCTGCACCGCCTACACCCACTGCCCGCATGGTACCTGTGCCAAAGCAAGTGTCAGTGATTAAACAATTGAACACGAATCCCAACGCAACTCCTGGCGGTAAAAAGTCCAAAGCATCCAATTTGCAAGATATGGAATGCGCAATTTGCCATGGAACTGATCCTCCTGACGATGAGTTTGATCCGAACCCGCCGAGCGTTTTGTTGCGATGTGCCGAATGTGGTCTTGGGCATCATTTGACTTGTGCAGATATCATGACACCTGTGATGGTGAGCAAAGTTTTGATGCCGGGTGCAAAGTGGAAATGTGGAAATTGCAAAATGTGCGAAGTTTGTAATAAGGCGGGAGAGGATGAAACTTTGATGGTGTTGTGCGATGCGTGCGATAAGGGATACCATACGTATTGTCTGAATCCGAAGATGGATAAGGCACCGAGTGGTGAGAAATAATTTGCTGTGGCGTTTCCTGATTTTTAACTTGCATTTTGCGTGTTTTTTTTTTTTCCAAGGATCTTGGCACTGTCCTGGGTGCAGAATCTGCATTTCATGCAACAATTCTGCGACGACGATGGATTGGCGTCATGTATCGGTCCCACCATCTCACGAAGACACAGCAGTCACGGGCAAAATGGACATCTACGCGTGCACGTACTGTGCGCCATGTCACAAGCGGTTTCTTGCGGATCAATTCTGTCCGTTATGTTTTCATGTGTATAAAGAAGAATTGGAGGATATTGCGATGGCGTGTTGTGATGTTTGCGATCGGTGAGAGAACGCGTGCCTCAACTTTACTGTTTTAACTAAAAAACCAAAAACCGTCACGTTCTACAGATGGATCCACGTAGGCTGTGACCCAGAACTCTCGGAAGCTCGGTACAAGAAATTGGACGCGCTAGGAGCAAAATACACGTGCGTATTGTGCACAGAAGGTGCATCTAAAGTCAATGCGCTGATACAAAGACTGGACAAGACGAACCGGTCAGCAAAGCCAAGCAAGCTGATGATGTATCACGGGAAATATTTAGTAGTGCCTCCGTTGATGAAGAGGCCGCCGGAAAAGACTTGATTTATTTTGTCTTGTGTGAGAAATGGGATTGATTTCTAGTCATGTTTTTTTTGTTTGTTTGTTTGTTGAACAACTGCAGTTCCTGTGCTGCACACCCCCGCCACCCTCTTTTTGACCTTTTTCTATCTTCATGGAATAAATACAAAAAAAAGCTCGCTCGCAGGCACAAGGTCACAACGGCATCCTGTCAGGCAGGAACACTCACAACATCCTGCGAATGACAGCTACAAGGGCCTACCAACTTGAGAAGCATCCACGCCTGAAACAGAAAATGCGATCTCACTTTGGTGAGCAGACTCGACGAAAAATTTTGCCGAATTTGTGGGTGCCCCACAACACACAAAAAATGGCCCCCCATCCCCACACTCCCCAAACTCACCTCCAACAACCCCCCAACATCCCCGCACACATGAAACAAAATAAACGTCCGACTCCCGTATAAATAAGGCCTCCCTGAAATAAAAAACGTCCCTCAAAAACTTGCCATCAGCCAACTGAAAACACCCTCCCTGAATATGCCCTCCTCTTCAATTCTCGGATTCCCCCGCATGGGTGCCAACCGCGACCTCAAGCATCTTGTCGAAGGATTCTGGAAGGGGACTGTTGCTGAGGCTGATCTCATCTCTGGTGCCAAGGTTTGTGGTCCCCACTGCTGTATATGCACTGCCAATAACTCCCACACTAACCCCTCATCTCTCACCCCCTCTTCTCATCATGTAGGGCCTCCGTGCTGCGCACTGGAAGATCCAGAAGGACATGGGAATCGACCACATCCCATCCAACGACTTTTCCCTGTACGACCATATTCTCGTGAGTATTGTCGCCACATCCATCAACCATCCTCAGCATACTAACTAACCTCAACTAGGATGCCGCCGTCACTTTTGGCGCCATTCCACCACGCTACTCCTCCCTCCAAGGCCTCGATCTCTACTTTGCCATGGCCCGTGGACTCCAACGTCCCGGCTCAGTCGATGTCGCCTCGCTTCCAATGTCCAAGTACTTTGACACAAACTACCACTACGTCCCGGTGCCACTCACCCCAACCACGAACTTCTCTCTCGCGGCCAACAACAAACCCGTGCAAGAGTACCTCGAAGCCAAAGCACTCGGCATCCAGACACGTCCTTATATTGTTGGGCCAATGAGCTTCTTGCTTCTGGCTCGTGCCAGTAAGGATGCTACCTCGGGTTTCAGCAAGTTGAGCCTGTTGTACTCGCTTGTGGACCAGTATGCTGCCTTGATCTCGGAGCTTGACGCTGCCGGAGCAGAGTGGATCCAGGTAACATGACATTAGCTGAGCAGTCATAAAACTGCATCAAGTGATACTAACTCCCATTCCTCGATTGCGAATCCCACCAGTTGGATGAACCCCACTTGGTGATGGACCTGAGTGCACAAGAACAAGCTGCCTACACTGAAGCCTACACCCGCCTCGCCAGCAAGATTGCCGGCAAACGCATCAAGGTCCTTGTTGCAACCTACTTTGAAGGGCTCGAATCACAAAACGCCGAGCTCGCTTTCGCGCTGCCAGGAGTCCATGCCGTCCATGTGGACCTTGTGCGTGGGTTGGACAGCTTCGAGCGCGTGTTGGCCATTGCTCAAAAGACAGACAAGAGCGTTTCTTTGGGTGTTGTTGATGGTAGAAATGTTTGGAAGGCGGACTTGGGACATGCTGTGGGTCTTGTGCAGCAGGCTGTGGAGGTTCTTGGTGCCAAGCGCGTGATTGTTGCAAGTTCTTGTTCGTTGCTGCATTCCCCACACTCGTTGGATGCCGAGAAGGCTGCTACCAATGCCGACTTGGAGATGATTGACTGGATGTCATTTGCGGTGGAGAAGGTGCGCGTTTTCAAGCATTTGCCACTTCAGCCACCTTGTTACTAACGATATTGATACAGCTTTCAGAAGTGGCCGTTGTCACCAAGGCCGTCAACTTTGGCTCGCAGTCCGTGAAGGAAGCTCTGGACGCCAACAAAAAGAGCGTCACTTCCCGCCTGACTTCCACCCGCATCCACAACCCAGCCGTGCAAGAACGTCTCCGTGCAGTTACCCCAGCTATGACTTCAAGAAAGTCCGAGTACCTCACGCGTCGCTCTGTCCAGACAAAGCTGCTGAACCTGCCAAAATACCCCACCACCACCATTGGATCCTTCCCACAGACAGCGTCTCTCCGCCGCATCCGCGCACAGTTTAAGAAGGGAAGCATCAAGCAAGACGAGTACGAGCGACTTTTGAAGGAGGAAATTGCCACTGTTGTCAAGTTTCAAGAGAAACTCGATATTGATGTTTTGGTGCACGGTGAAGCCGAGCGCAACGATATGGTGGAATATTTTGGCGAGATGCTGAGCGGAGTTGGGTTCACCAAGAACGGCTGGGTGCAGAGTTACGGCTCACGATGTGTCAAGCCACCTGTGATTTACGGAGATGTCAGCCGACCCAGCGCCATGACTGTTGCTTGGACCAAGTACGCCCAAAGTCTCACCAGCAGACCCATGAAGGGAATGCTCACGGGACCGCTGACGATTCTTTGCTGGTCATTTGTCCGTGATGACCAACCCCGTGAATACACTGCCAAGCAGATTGCGCTTGCTGTCCGTGACGAAGTAGTGGACCTTGAAGCTGCCGGAATCAAAGTGATCCAAATCGACGAGCCAGCCATCCGTGAAGGACTCCCCCTCCGCCGTGGAAAATGGAACGCGTACCTCAAGTGGGCCGTTGACTCGTTCCTGCTGGCATCTTGCGGCGTGCAAGACGGCACCCAAATCCACAGCCACATGTGCTACAGTGACTTTGAAGACATTATGGACGCAATAATTCAACTTGACTGCGATGTGTTGTCGATTGAGAGCGCCAAGTCGGATTTGAAGCTGCTGCAAGCATTCCAGGAGCGAGCGTACCCCAACGAGCTTGGACCTGGAGTGTTTGACATTCACACGCAGAGAGTTGCACCGCAGGCGGAGATGAAGACGCGTGTGGACCAAATGAAGTCGTGTCTGGCTTGGGACCGCATTTGGATCAACCCGGACTGTGGTCTTAAAACGCGTGGGTGGGAAGAGACTGAGGCGGTGCTGAAGAACATGGTTCAGACAGCGAAGGAGTTCCGAGCAGCAGCTGCATCTGCGTGAGATTGGGTGGAGTTGTTAGTTTTTTTTGAAGTGAAATTGTCCATGGAAAACGATGCGAATAAAGCGCTACCGAAATTAGTTTATGATGTTCTTCATTTGCAATATGCTGATGGATTCCAGCAGATGAATCGCAAGAGAAGAGGCGTTGACAAAGTATCGCCTGGGTAGATGCGTGTTTCGAAAGTGCGCAAAGCAAATGTCAGTCAGTGTTTTGAAATGAGAGAGGGTGGACCTGAAAGTGCGATCAAGCTGTCTGATGCCTCTTTCCCAAAGTCAACGGTCCTGAGGGTGGGAAGGAGGCAGTGCGCGCCGTGGGACGGCGGGGTAAGCATAGGAGTACCTCTGAAGGGATTCCAAGCACGAGTGCGTGAGTTACTGCAAGTGGGGAGGCGTTCGAGGGCAGGTGTGGGTGTGGGCCAAAGCTGGTTAAGTTGGGTTTTTATTTACTTGTGAAATTGTTTTGTTGTGAGAACTTTCGAAGTGAGCAAATTTGATGCAGTTGTTTTGCGGCAATTGTTGCGCTTAGGTAAGCACCGATTTCAAGGCCCCAGTCCTCTCGCAGGCCCCTACTTCGGCACCGGTGCAGAGCCCGTGGAGTAGGACCTGCACAGCGTGGGATGGTAGGCGGCGGGGGCCGGTGGCGTGCGTCGCGGACTCGTTCGCAGTTGTGGTGGAAACGTGGACTTCTCCGCGCACGCACCAGCCACCGATACGCAATGTCCGGGAATGCCTAAAGACCCGCTCTCATTCTGTCGGGAACCTTCTTCTCCGTCGCTGTCTCCTCCGCTTGTGGCTTTAACTCCGCAAAAAGGTCTTATCCATATTTATCTTCACAAAAGGAATTCTGTTCCGCTCCATCCTTCTTTCACCATGATTCGCACATCGAAAACGGCGCCCGTGGCAGTCATCAACTTCAGCGAGGAGACCAAACTCCTCTCATTGTCCACGAGACCAGCCGGGTCCCTCTCTGACCAAGAAACCCGAAACCTATGCATAAGCGCTGTGCGCACATCCTTCTCCCACTCCACCTGCATCAACCCAGACCGACTCGTGTATTCTCTGGCTGGAAAAATGTTCTATCCCTGGTCCCCGCTACCATTCGGCGGGACACGGACGAGCCCCGGGTTCGTCCGGTACCAGGGAACAACAGCCGCATCGTTGCTGGAATTCATTGTTGCCGAGGCGCTCGAAGTGTACCACAAATACGTGTACCGGGATGCATTGGACTTTTTAACGGCCTCTGCGAACGAGGTCCTGGCTTTGCAAGAAGCAGGGGCCAAAGATGAGGTGGACGAACTTGTACTAAAAGGCATGAAAAAGTCCGGGAGGATCGATTGGTTCCGTGCGGCGGTTGTGCCGAGGTCGTTGAGGGAGAACAGGAATCTTTTGACAAAGGAGCGCTACGTAGAGTTTACGCCGCATCAGCGGAGGTGTTGCTTGAATGGGGATTAACTCCGACCTCCCCTTTTGTTGGAAGGGGGGATTTGTTTTATTGCATGTCTGAGTGCCTTCAAATCGGTCCTTGGTCAACTACCTTGTTTCAAATCGGCAACTGTGGGGGCGAGATACTGTTTTTTTTATGGCAGTGGATGTGGGAAGGCAACCTTGGGTGCCGTTATTTGATATATAAAGAGTACAGGTGCCGTGTCAAATTTTTTCGCAGCCAAGCAAGGTGAGGTGTGTGGGGAAAACGCGCAGTTTTCAACCTTGAATGAAAACACCCCGTCTTGTGTATGGGTTCCGCAGACTGCAAAATGCGAAGCAGCAGAAATGTTGAAATGGAATGAACGTAATGTGGAAGAGGGCATTGACCCAGATGGGGTGCATGGTGTTGTTGAACAAGTTGCCCACTGGCCATAGCAATAGAAAATGCTGGAAGAAGATGGAAATCCTAGGCGGATTCTTTGTTTGCAGAACTGACGCGAGAAGCAAGACTGCTTTCCGATACTTTGTTATAGTGAAGAAAGTTAAAGTTTCGGGTAAATTGTGTCTGGTAATCACACAAAATATATTTATGACTTTAACTTTAACTTTGAACTTCGTTTTTCCACCAGCAAAAGACCATAAATATTTATCGTACGAATGAGCCTCGCGATTCTGCCTCGGATGCCAGGCGGCATGCACACCACCAAAGCCACAGCCACCATTGCCACAGCCTGCACCGCCACTCAGCGCGCACTCAGCACTGCCCAACCCTGGGGATCCCTCGCCAACAAAAGCACAAACATCATCCGCACCAACACCAACATTATCGCCAACAAGATGGACACAGCTGCCTCGGGATCATCATCTCTTCTCGCAAACGCATCTTTGCACTCGCAGACCGTCGGCATCGCTGTCGCAACGGCCTCGTTCGGTGTGCGCTGCTTCAAATCGAAATCGGCGTTGAAACTTCGTTGTCCGCACTGCTTTTTTGCAAAGAGAGGGGGCAAACTCAGAGTCATCTGCAAAGATAATCCAAAGCACAAACAGGTGCAAATGTAAACGGCGACTGGCTTCGAACATCGTGTTCTTCATTGGAGACAATCGAATAAACCTGCTTTTATTATATTGGAAAAAAAAAAAAAGGATATCCCCTCGTCTCAGTTGTTTTTCAGAAAGCTTCCTGAAGGGTCAATTTTGAATTTTCGCTGCATGTTCTGATACCAGTCTTGGATGGCCTGTGTCCCATATTCATGAGCTCCTCATCATCACAATAACGAAGTTCGTTACCTTTAGAGGCACGAATGTGGTATTCCAATCCCTTCCAAATAGAGCATTCCCACCAGGCGGTAGATTTGAAGCAAAGCTGGAGCAGTAGCTGAAGCAACAGCAACAAAAGATGGAAATGAGGAAATCTGCTCGCGTTTTTTAACGCCAAAACAACAAGAGTATGCATACTTGTACAAGCTCTCCATCAACTTGGTCCCAACCACCTGCGGATCCGCTCCGCTCAGCCCCGCTTTCGAGACCGTGTTCAAGGCCATTTCGCTGCCCGTAACCATGGACGTGTCACCCCCACCGCCGCCCTTTGCAGCTTCCACAGCACTCAAACAGAGTTCAATCGGTTCGACCGAGATTCCCAAACTCGCGGTAACGGGTGAATCGCCTGCGCCCAATAAATTGCCGGTCGAGTCGTCCATCATGGAATCGGACTGATTGAAGGAATTTGAGGACGTGTGTTTCTGGCCCAGTTTGAAAACTGCAGACGGTTTTTCGTTCGAGAGGTATCCGAGTAGTTGCCATGTGGGAGCGGAGGATGGATTTGGCCTGTTTGGGGCAAGTTTTGTCTCCTTCAGTTTTGAAAAGAAGTCTGCATGAGTCACGATGATTCTCACCAGAGGAAGTGGACGGTTGCGCCGTAGCCTTGCGGGAATGGAACGCCGGTCAGGAAGACAACAATGTGGTTAATGGCCTTCGCATCGTGTAGCTCGAACACGTATTTCGTCTGATCGACTGTATTTGTTTGAGCGGGAGGATAAAGTCAGCTGCACAGCGCGGCAGGGGCGTGGGAGGCATGAGGCTGGGGCTGAACGACACCTTGCTGCAAGTTTGTCTGGACCAGTCTTCCCGCGACAATGCAACCAAACATTATTACAAGTTATTTTTTCAATTCAAAAAAAGTTCCCACAAATTCCGCCAGCTTCGAAAGCGAGAGCGGTGGCACGGTCATTTCGTTATAATTTCCCGCTGTTTTTATTATGGCGCTCTGTGTCTTCCACACGTCGACTGTCGCTTCTTGTTCGAGAAAGTTATAACTCATGCCAGATGCTCTCGCGGATTTCTGTCACGCTCTGTCTCCCATGCCCGTTCAGGATTTCGAGAACCTTCGAAGGCGGGTCCAGCTGAAACTTTTGTGCCCGTTCCCACCGCGCCAACCGAGTTAACCCAACGTTTGGTCCGAACTGTGTGAAGACCACGGCGTTAGTACCTTTCATTGCGTGGATAAAGATCCTTTGAAAACAAAAAAACAAGGTTTGTCA
Source organism: Chytriomyces cf. hyalinus JEL632 (assembly GCA_025435555.1). Lineage (NCBI taxonomy): Eukaryota > Fungi > Chytridiomycota > Chytridiomycetes > Chytridiales > Chytriomycetaceae > Chytriomyces > Chytriomyces cf. hyalinus JEL632. The sequence continues at coordinate 189,533 of JAIWWG010000060.1, read as the reverse complement.
GGAGTCAAAACGCACCTTCATGTCCAGATCGAATTGTCGTAGAACCTCCATCTCCTTGTCAGATACAGGCAATGATAGCGTAGTTTCTGAAGTTTCATGCACTGGATCCGTTTTGACCGGAGATGGAAAAAAAGATCATTGCTGAGTAACCCATGTTCCCATGCTACCGAAAACATGAACATCCAAATACCTGTTTTCTTGTTTGCCAGCATCCGATCCGCAGTTCTTTTTGAGGGAGACGCCGGTATTGCAGCTATTGTTCCGGGCTGCGCCAGATTAGCCTCAGGAGGTGTCCATTCCTGTCCTTCAGGGTACTGATCCCGCTGTGAAGCACGTGTAGAGTCAAATTTTTTGTTCTTGGAAAGACCGGATGTGGGTGTTGCGTAAGGATGTGGCCGATCGGCCTTGCGTGGTGTTGCCGGAGTTGAGGCTGGAGGGGCGGACTTTTTTGATTTTGGTGGCATTTTTTATTTAAATAAAAACAAGAGAGTAAATATATTTCAAACAAGGGAAGGTAATGATGGAGTTTGACAAGCTGTGCGGAGTGCATGTGCGCAGGCTGAGTGTCGGAGCATCCAAACAAACGAACGGTAGTGACCAAGTCCAGGCGCCGGCGGAGAAGGGAGCGAACAGCCTCAGACTGCTCGAGTCCATGCATGGCGTCACGGCCGCATCAACGCGGGATCTGATCGATTCGTATTTCGTCATCAATTCGGACACGGGCCGTGCTGTGCTCAAGAGTCCGATAATGGAAGCATCGCTGGTACGTTCATTCCCCATCAAAACTTGAGTGCGGGGCTCATCAATACAGCACAGAATCCATCATGGCGCGATCTCAACCATTCTCTGCAACTGATTCGCTGCGCCAGGAATTGCACTCTCGAGCTGTGGTGGCGGCGTTCGAACCCCATCGCGTCCTCATCAGAACAATCGTTTTCAATGGCGTTCTCGCGCACTTTGGATTCAAAAAGTTTGGTCTTTGTCGCTTCAAAGGTGGGACTCTGCCGTTTCTTTTCTGTTGAAGGCTCTGAACATTCTTTTTTGCACTGGCACAGTTGGGAAGTCTGTATCGCCCGTTCCAGGAAAACACGCTTTTGCTCGAGTTTGAAGACGGATTATATCAGCTGGAAGTTTCTTCAATTGCAGATGCAGACGTATGTGCTGTTTTCAACGGCGATTTGGTTTTGCCGTTCTGACATTTTTTTTATTTTTTATTGTGTTTCCTTGCTGGATTTAGAAATCGCGCGAACAACCTCAACCAGATGCATCAAAAACGCCAAAGGAATCTTTTGACTTGAAGTTTTGCGAAGCGTGCGTAATCCTGCTGGCCTTGTCTTTGCAATGTAGCCCATTCAATTGAATCTTTTTGTCTTTCGCAAAACATTACAGGTTTATGGGCATGCAAGAAGAGCTATCCAAAGTCAGAGAATCGATAGGAACTATGCTGAAAGAGTCCGATCATCTGATTGCCAAATGCGACGCAATTTCAGACGAAAACGTAAATATCAATTCACAGCTTTAGTGCAAATTTCTGCCGTTTTCAAAACTCTTTTTATTAAATCCCGCGCTGTTTTCGGACGGTTTCCAGATTGCGCGATCTCGACGATCATCATATCTCCGAAACGAACTTCGAATGGGCTTGCGACTCTTAGAAATAGGTGCGCAAATCTTTTTCATCCATTCCGACGGCTGACTTTTGTCATCTTTCTGCCTTCCCCCTCGGGGATCAACAGAAAAATTGCGTCTTGAAGATTCGAAAAAGAAATTGCGAAGGCGGAAAAATCGACTTTATTACTCGGCCCTGGATCGCGAACAATCGCAAAAGGGTCTCTTGGATGTACAGGAGGATCTGTTCGTCCTCAACGTTACTGCTCGCGAAACTTGCAAATTTAAAGGCGTTCTCGAAAAGGGGTTCATTGCCACTTTGAAAGAAATATACCCCATAAACGCGGTATCCTTTTTTTTAAATTATTTTTGTTGTGTTTTTTGTTGAACCATTTTTGTTTCCAGCTGAGGGATGATCCGAACGTGTACCTTATTCGCCGTGTTTGGCTGCCCCATTCGGAATTCATCAATGTCGACGAAGAGCGCATTGCGACTGCACTTGGTTGGACTGCACATCTTGTCACATTACTTGCTCTGTACATGGAGATACCTCTCAGATACCCAATCAATCCAATGAGTTCTCGGTCCATGATACTTGACCGCTTGTCGCTCCATGGTCCGGGAAATATGGAGTAACTAAAAACAAATTTTGTTTTCTGTGGAAGTCCTCAAAACTCATTGTCTCTGTTCAGATTTCCGTTATTTATGAAGGGTCAAGATAAATTGAGATTTGAATACGGCGTGTTTTTATTGAACAAAAATATTGAGCAGGTGACCTGGGAGTTTTCTATCTTTCGAAGCCTTTTTCTGACATTTTGTTTCCCAGTTGATGGCGGTCGCTGGAGTGGTTGTGAAAAATCTTCGCAACACTTTACCCAATTTGAAATCTTTGATAGACGCGATGTCAAAACCTGCAATGTGAGTGGGACATTCAGTGGCATAATTTCATACATTTTTGTAAATAGCGATATCGTGCTTGCACGCAGGCTTCCTTCAGAAAACGATGCCGTCTTAAAGATTCCCGTATCCTATCGGGTTATCGATACTCCCGTCGCAGCACCGCCTCTTGATACAACCGAATCCTTCACAAGTTTATACTCTCGGCACTCTGAACCGATTCTGGCTCTTGGACCATACCAAGTTGAAGAGCAACAAAGTCCACCAAGCAATCCAGACAAAGATGCGCATTCCCTTACACCCTCACCGTTCCCCACCAGTGGAGAATATTCTCCCGAATTCATTGTCGAAGGAGTCGCGGTTCCATCCAACAACACGACCGCGCCTCCAACTCCTTCCAAAAGCCAGCTTCAAAAATCAATCCAATTCCTGAACAAAAGCCTTCTTGATGCTGCAACCGCGTCTTTGACATCCTCACCGCATTCCAGCCCTGTACCTCGCTCCGTGAATGTACCTCTCGTTGCTGAAACTCAGCAAGCAATTGTCTTGTCTTCAGCCAAAGCTTTGCCCGTTTCAACAACTACAGTGGCAAGTGGAAACAATAACAGCAGTAGTGTCTCCAATACTGCTGGAAACAGCCAATCGGCGCCGTTGCCCAGCCATTTTGGTCCAGAGTCCAATGTAGAGTTTCTGAAATCCGTCGATGCAATTCGAAGCTTACCGTGCTCGTCGCCCTGTTCCCCGAGTCCTACTGTTAGAGAAGATGACTCGGATTCATCGGTGGGAAGTGACGATGGTAGCAGCAGTGAGTCGTCTGGAGCAGAGTCGTTTGGCTCGGAAGGATTGAGACTTAATGGTAAAGTGTTCCTTTGGTATCGTCTCTTCTGGGATTCGTTTTTAACGTTGCGAAAAAAAAAAAAAAAAAAAAAAAACTAGCCGCAAGTGAATCAGGAACGGTGAAACCCAGCACAAGCACACTCGGGCTCCGACTAAAGCAGCTTGTGATTGAAGTCCCCTCTGCCACTGCCAGCGGGGAGAATCTGATGAACAACAGCAGCCAGCCCAAACGCGCCAAAAAGCCGACTCGTCCCGCCATCGACACGACATATACTCACCAAAACAGCAACACCATTTCAAGCAGCCTGTCTTCGACTGGGTCCGCGCTTGACAACTTTCGTACACCCACAACAGAGATGTCGCCCACGCGTGGCGCGTTTTGGCGGGCCGTTGCTGTCAATGTAGGAGCCGGTGTTGACGCGGATGTGGAGCGGGACAGTGTGGACGATGCAGGAAACGGAGACGATGTAGCCGCAGGTAGCCCCAGGAACTCGAGCTTACCTGCACGGCCGTCGATGCTTGGCACTTTGGGTTGGAATAGTTTGCAGCAGCCCATGTCTATTGCTGGATCCATGTTTATGAATCCTTTTAATTTGGGGCGGGGGTCTGTGACAGTTGTTGAGGCTGGGGGTGGGGAGGCTGCTATTGCTGGAGAAAATGCGGGAGAGGAATCATCAAGGCGTTCTTGACTTTTTCCTGGAAGCGGCATGAATATATTCCAATGTTTGTTTTCAAAAATCCAACGAAACAAGCGAAAGAGGAATCATCACATTTTATAGAAAGCTGGCAGTCTATGCCAATCAACGTTTGAACGAGAGAAAAATGCAAAACAGTGCGGGTATCCAAAATCATCCAACCATATGGCCCTCCTCCCACCCTTTTAAAGTAACCGATGCGAGAAACGCAGGAACCGAGCCGTGTTGCACAATATAACACTCCCGCAGTTGGTTAAGCTGCTGGATACGATCCGGATGGCCGCCAACAATTTGCAGTGTCCCGTGATCATTTTCTTGACTTGTGAATAGGAAGGACGGGTCTGTGCCGTTCTCGTCTGAAAACGTGGACATGAGGCGCACACGGCTTTCTTGAAATTCTACTTTATAGCCTGTTTTTTCAGGTTGTTGGAAATGTAAGGTTGACTCTTGTGCGGAGAAACTTGAACAGGAAGCATACCGAGCAGCGAAAATACCGCCTCTTTGAATTCTTGAGACTTTTCACTAAATACCTGTGCGAGGATTTAACATGATGAAAATGAAATAAAATAGACTCCGATTCACAAACCTCCCGTAGCCTCAAAATACGTTTATCCCGCTCCTCAATCAGTTTCATAAGCCTTTGACATTCCATCTCGGCAGTCTTGACAATCTCGACAGGAACAAGAGCTCCCCATTCTGAACCCAACAGTCGCGCTTGTAGTGCCTTGTTTTCGGCCTCCAGTGCGTCCAGCTTTTCTTTCCGAATTGCAAATGCTTGGGTTTCAGGGTTATCTGCAAGTTGAAGGACCTGGGTAGATTGAAATTAGATCCCAGAGTTTTCAACGCGAAAGCCAAACGTTTTGAAGGGGGGTGGATTTTTCTACCTTCAGGTTCGCTCGATCAAATGCGCCCTGCCCGATTGCGCGTTCCAGGACAACAATTTGTTGGTCAAAGTTTTCAACTTCTTTTTCCAACACGGCTTTGTCTGCAGTTAACGAATTCAACTCTGGGGATGGATAAAAGTTTAGAACATCAAATTGAAAAAGCAGGCCAGGTATTTGCATCGCACCGTTCTCCAATTCCTGAACTCTTGCTAGGAGTTCCAGATGCAAAGGTCCTGCGCTGTCTGGCTCGCGTGTTGTAGATGCGTTTTTCCCAGACCCTGAAGATTCCGTTGAGGCCTTAATTGCTGCAAGCTCCGTTTCAAGAGCTTGCAGGTGTGATTTGTAGTCCTTGAGCAACTCTTCCAGCTCAGCCGTGCGATTAGTGGCAGCTTCTTGCCCGAATCCAGTCTCTTCATCAAACTGCATGCTTTTCTGTAAAAACAAGAACAAAAAATGCAGTTAGTGAGCCGAGCCTCTCGAAAAAACCAACTGCAACAAGACTCGCCATTTGCTCCCTCAAAAACTGTGCCTCTCTGACAGCAAAATCTCGTCCCATTTCAACCCTTTTCAGAACCCGAATTTGCGTATCTGCTTTCGCTTCCAAATTGCGCTGAGTTTGCTTCAAACTTTCGACCTCCTTTTCCAACTCTAGAACAGACGCCTCCAAAACTTTCATGCGCGACTTGTCTTCAACCACGCGCTCCTTGTCTCGCGCACGTTCGAGCCGTTCAGCAGACAGCAATCGTGCAAGTGATAACGGTGTAATTTCATCGCCACCACTGTCTCTGAAATCAGAGTCCTTCAATAAACTAGTCCATCGCTGTTTTTCTGCTTTTAACGCCATGGCTTCGACTTGCGCTTCGGCAAAACGTTCCCGGAGATTTGCGCATTGTGCGAGTTGGTGTTGGAGGCTACGGTTTGTTTCTTGAAGTGTGGCTGTAGATTCGCGGAGTGATCGGAGGTGGGTGACCTCTTTTGTTAGCGCTATTTTGGCTGTTTCGAGAAGGTGTATGTGTTTGAGCTGGTCTGTTTGGAGCATCGTTAGTAGGCAGACAATGTGGCGATGTTTAAAGCCAAGAATCTGACCGTCCAATTGCTTCTGAATGATCTCTTCCGTCCCGTGCGAGTTTCGCTTAAAATGAGATTCATCGCCGCCGCTTTCCAGCTCTGATACTTTCATTTGCAAGTCCGCAACATGCGATAGCGCCAACGCTTTACTCTTGCTTTCTTCTTGCAGCTGGAGTGATGAAAAAAAAACAATTAAATATACAACACAAGAAATAGCGATGTATTACCTGGCGTGAAACCATCTCCACACGAGTTTGCGCGCGTTTTAAATCGTTCGATAAATTGGCCAAATCAAAGTCGCGACGGTGTTCCACTTCGAGGAGCTTTTCTTCTATCAAAGCGCATTTCTCTGCAAGCGCATGATTTTCAGATTGCAGTTTCGAAGCGTTGGAGTTTTCCGCGTCCTGAAGAAGCAAAAAAAAAAAAAAAAAAAAAAAAAAATTGTGAGAAACGCGAGATTCAAAAACGCAGCTTTGATCAAGTTACCCCTTTCAAAGCCAATTCCTTCTCCGCCTGCTTCAATTTCTGAGACTGAGACTTGTCCCTCTCGAGCAGAAAGACACGATCCTCCTCCAGTTTCTTATAAAAACAAAAGTTAACTGTTATGGCTTCGCGTTGTTGAATATAAAAGTTTTTGATGAATGAAGCGTTACTTGGATTTTGGATAACGCCTGCGCCAACTGCAGTTGCACATTTTTCTTGTCACAGTCCAAAGCGATCAGTTTCTTTTCCGCGTCTGAAGTCGCATTAGACAGGTCGCGTTCGAATGCTTTGATGCGCTTGTTCGCGTCCAGCAGCTCCAGCTGAAGTTGTCGTAGCTCCGTCGGTTCTGTGATGATCGCGGCAATCAATGCCAAATACAAAGCAAAGAAGAGAAATCGATGCCTTAATACCTGGCGTTGAGTTCGAGTTTGGAGCGTTGTTCTTTCGGTTGTTGGGATTACGTGGTGTTGCCTTGTTTGATAATGCATCAAAAAACAAAACAAAATTAAATAAAATACGCAGAAACGCTGGAAAACTGAGATTCAATTCAGAAAATACATACAGGATTCGAGCTTGCATCTTGGGATGCGTTTTTATAGTTTGCGAGCGTGTTCAACACATCGTCGAGGGATGCGGGATGGAGACGCGAGAAGATGGGTACCGATGATGATGGAGTGCCTGTGATTGAGGCACCTGAGACCGGTCTGGGAATGGAGGTCGGTGCTGTGGACGACGAGGAAGGGGTGGCGAGTGTGTTTGCAGGTGTCCGCCTCCTCTTGAGAGTGTTGAGCGTGGTCTGACTTGGGTTCGATTGGCTGGATGAGAGAACGGAAGAGGAAGAGGTGGAGGATGATGGCTTGAAGAGTGAGCGTCGGTGAATGTTGTCCATAGAGTCACTGTAAATATTGTTTAAAGTAAAGGAGCATTTGGTTTTTATTTATCATTTACAAATATGCAGCACGCACACCTCGCAAGCAGGGGTCTTGTCGCGGTCGCAGGCGCCGATGCCGTGCGCTTCCTTCAAGGCCTTGTGACCAACCAGATGTCGCGCGTGGAGCGGGGCGGCGAAGGTGTTTACGCCGGCTTTCTGACTGCACCGGTATTGTCGTTGTTCAACAACTCGATGATTCATCGCAACTTAGCCGAATCGATGAGTCAATGATTGCTCACAACTTTAACACAGGGCCGCATCCTCTTTGATGCATTCATCCACCCCGTCAACAAGGGCCCCGACTTTCCCCGACCAGAGTTTCTTGTTGATGTCGATGCACGCGCTGTCGATCCTCTCATGGCTCATCTCCGCAAGTTTAAGCTCCGAGCAAAAGTGTCCATCGACAATGCATCCGATTCCTACTCAGTCCATCAGGTCTGGGGATCCAATTCTGCCTCTCTCTGGGCACGGTCCCTCCCTACGCATCTACCGCAAGGTGCTGTTCTCGCGAAGCATCGATTTGCGGATATTGGGGGCAAGGATCCTAGGCATCCGGATATGGGCGTGCGATTCGTTTTGCCAAACTCTTCGACAGGTTTGTTTTCATGCCTTCCCTTGCCGATTGCGAATTCGAATTCATGTTGTTTTTCTTGCACTGTCATGTATCAGTCAGCCCACTTCCTGCTTCGGCCGTGCGAGTGCCAGAATCTCAATTTCTTATTCACCGACTCCTCAACGGTATTCCGGAAGGAATGGACGATATCTTCATGAACCAATCCTTGCCGTTGGAGTCCAACTTTGATTTGATGGATGGAGGTGACCAAAATCCAAACTTTCGTGACGAAATAATGCTGATTTTTCGCATCTCAGTCGATTTTCGAAAGGGCTGTTACCTTGGCCAAGAACTAACTATCCGAACGTTCCATACGGGGGTGACTCGAAAAAGAATTGTTCCAGTTCAATTTTATCGCGAAGGACAAGAGTTGAGTATTCTTGCGTATGGTCGCCCAGTTTCAACCCATAAGTTTCATTTTATTCACGATTCTCGCATTGTATCAGACCACCAACCCATCTCTCACTCGACACAACATGGGAATCTCCTCTCCCACCATCCACAACCGAGATCCGCGCCGTCGAGTCCGAATCCCCCTTAATTTTATCGAAACGCGAAGTTGGCAAATTCTGTCGCGGTGTCCACAATATTGGAGTGGCGCTATTACGCTTGGAGCACGTACATCATCATCCTGGAGCTTCTGTGGGGACGACGCCAGAGCAGCAGCATGTGTTGGAGAAGCCGCTTGCGCTTGTGGGAACTGACTTGAGGATCAGGGCGTTTGCCCCGGCGTGGTGGCCGGCACCTCCGGCTCCTTCGCACGCATCCAATGCGGAGAGCGTTTAAGCGGCCAGGTCTCTTTTTGTTTTGTTCCATCAAACGCAACACATACAGATAATAAATGCTGACGCCAGTAAAGTAACAAACGAAACCTCATCTTAGCAACTGCATAATTATCAACCTTTTTGTGACATTATTCCAAAAAAGAAAGTCTACTCATACAAAAACCCACCTTCCTTACACATCCGCACTCCTTGTCACAATCCACCCACCCCGCATTTGATTCAACGCAAGCAAAACCCCAACACTCGCACAACACCCACAAAACGCCAACCAAAACGCACCCGTAAAACACACTGTGCCATGACACTCCAACTCCCCACCAGCCCTCCTCGCCGCATCCACATACAAACCAAACACAAGGTTACACACTTGCCCACCGATCGCAGGTGCCCACTGGAACCAACCCCAATTCGCGCCAAACCGCTGGACGCCAAACCACCGACCGACAATGGCAGGGGCCGCGGAGAAGATGGAGCCGTATCCAAATCCAAGCAGTAATGTCACGGGAATAAGTTGAGACACGGCGTGTCCGTCATAGAGACCAAGCATTCCCCATAGCAGGGCAGCAGTGATCATACCGCCTCCTGCAACCAACCCCACGAGTCGAGTCAACTTGAACTGGTGCATGAGTCGGTCAGATCCGAGCCCAGTCACGACGCGGCCGAGGCAGTTGCAGATTGAGATTAATCCGACGTGTAAACGCTGGGTTGCTTGGATTGTTGCAGTTGGTGTTGATTTCGGAATCAGTGCTATGACGATTGCGCCGACATTGTTGATGTACATGAGCCCAGTTCCGGTGAGGAGAATGAATGCGGCGAATAAAAGATACGCATCCTGCTGCGCAAAGATGGAGGGTTGTTCCAGCAATGGATCTGCTTGATTGGACTGGTTGTCGATAAGCGGAGACTGCTCGCCGCTTGCTGTTGGCAGAACTGGGGTCGAAACCAGAGACACTGATTCGATTCTGGTGGAAGCATCCGTTGTTGGGCTTGTGATGATCCCGGCCTCGATCCCGTCCTGGCTCAAGCCACGTCGCCTGAGACTCGCTGAGCAGTCGTATAAAAAGGTGGCACCGGCCATTGCACCACCGCCCGTCACGGCACCAACAAAGCATAGAAAACTGAAAATGTCCACACTTCCAGCGGGCGCATTATCCGACGCTTGGGATCCAACAATAAACAGACGCTGAAGTTGCGAAAAGATGAACGCAGAGAGTCCGAAAAAAGCGACGGGGACACCGACAGCAAACCCGTGTTCTCTTTCTGGAAGATGGACAGATAGATTCTTTGAGTTTTATGGCGCGCAATCGATGGGAGAGTGGGCGTTTACCGTCATAGTTTTTGACACTTGTTGACAACGAGGCATTGAAAAGCCCGGAAGAGCCCAGGCCGATAAGAGCATACGCCAGAGCAAGTGCAGGCACTGGAACCAGGTCAGACGCGTATCCCATCGCAAGTCCGAGATACCCGGCTAGCAGAAAGACCCCCTGACACCCATTTTAGAACAGAATAAGAAGGCCACATCGAAACACAGGGAGCAAACAAAAGCACATGACACTTACCGCAGCAGCGCACAGTTTCTGTCGGTCGTACGTGTCGCTGAGCTTCCCCCACACCGGACCACTCAAATACTGGCCAAAGCCGCCACTGGACGCGATCAAGTTCAACGCCGTTTGAGACAAGGAACGCTTCTGCTGCAGGGCTTGGGCATATGCTCCGAAGAGATACAGTGTCCCCGCACACGTCTGTTTTGGGAGTCGGTTTGAATGAGTCAGATATATATTGGGTCACAGGTTGTTTAACGCTGCTTCAGAGCCAGTCAAACTCGTGCGCAAGCCGTTTCTCTCGCCTACGACTCACCATGCACACCAGCGACGCGCAGAAGGCAATCTTGCGGCGTTCCTGGGTCATTTTATCGCTTGTGCACTTGTTGTCAAAAGCCAATTTTTACTTTATGGAAAATGTGCATGTGAAGCAAGTCCTTATCGGCCTCGCAGCAACTCCCTCGGTCGCGTAAGAAGCCCCAGCGCCGACACACCACCAATTAACTGCGACATGAGCCGCCACGCCCTCGGTATATCCATGCCAATGACATTGAACAGCGAGATCGGTAGTAATCTGGACCACAAGACGCCTGTTAGATGGAGAACACGCGCCCAACTACTACTACTCACATGATGAATACAAGTGCAAGGTATTGCCAATAGATACGGAACAGATAATCGTGAATTGCTGCCCCATGCACAGGTTAGAACAAATTTGAACGACACTCTCAGGACATACAACTCACCATTCTCCACAAGCTTCATGCCTTTTGGTACTTTTAAAGGCGTTACTTCAAGCTCCGAAACCTGTTTATTGCAGCGTCAGTGTTTGAAGTTTGTCTTTTTCAAGTAAGCAGCCGTACCTTTTCAACTGGGTGTTCATTGACAGCAGTGACAGGGGATTCTGTCACCACACTCGATGAAGGAGCCGCCATCGTTGACATCCGAGCATCATCATCAAGGCCTGTATCAATGTGGAGTCGGCGCCGGAGTGATGTATCTGCATTCTGCTCAGCCCCTAATTTCAGTTCTCGGACTTGGGAAGATAAATTCGACATTTGAATCTCGAGATCTGCCACTTGCTGTTCTTTTTCTGCTACGATATGTGATTGAGCGCGAAACGCTTTGGCGGATTCTTCAATTCTCGCTTTTGCCGCAGCCGAACTCTGCTCGAACTTGACTTCGGCGTTGAGAAGCTGCAGCTCCATCCCCGACTTTACTTGATGCAACTCAGATTGAAGCCCGGCAATTTCTTCCTCCAACTCGTGAATCCGGTCTTCTTTTCCTTTGAGATTCGTTGTCCGAACAACCGACAGCTTGATGAGTTCATCAATTCGCGACTTTGCCGCTTTCAGCTCCTGCTTCAATTTAACTTCGGCAGAGAACTGGGTCTGATGTTGAATTTCAGCCAGAGAATCGCATGACTGGATGCTCTTGTCCAGCTCGGACTGCAGCCGCGCCAGTTCCACCTCCATTTCTGAGATCCGAGCTTCTTTTGCTTGTAAATTGGTGGAGCGCACAATTGATAGTTTAACGAGTTCTTCAACGCGGGATTTTGATTTGGTGAGGAGCTGAGATTGATTCATTGTTTCGGCTTTCTGAAGTTCTCGTTCGGCACGTGTCGTTTTCAACGCAGTTTCCAACTCTGAAATCTGCGCATCCTTTGTTTTAGCCATTTCAGATGACAGGGACTCCAAATGCGAGATTTTTGAATCTTTTTCATGCATCATTTGAGATGACAAGGATTCCAGCTCGGAAATGCGCGACTCTTTCTCCTTGACTGTCTGGGACAAGATATCCAAATCTGAAATTTGCGCCTCCTTTTCCTGCATGATTCGTGATGACAAGCACTCCAACTCTAATATTCGCAATTCTTTCTCTTGGACAATTCGAGAATTCGCCGATTCCAAATCTGAGATTCGCACTTGTTCCGCTTTGGTAAAATCAGACAGCGCCATCTTTTCATTTGCCAATTCGAGTTCAAGTTCAGCAATACGAGTTTCCAGTAGATTGAGTACGGTTTTCCAAGAGTCAACATCTTCTTCTAAACGAGCCATAAGACTTTCGATCTGGAGGTCTTTCGCTTCCAGGTTGGATTGAGCCGTGTTGTACAGCATGGCTTGCTCTTGACATTTCGTGTTTGCTTCATCAACGGCTGATTGAAGGGCGTTAGCGTTTGATAACGCATCTTGCTTCAATTGGGAAGCCTGGGCAGTTAATTGGTCGAGCTCGGACCGGAGTCCATCGTTCCGTTCTTGTAAATCAATATTCCGATGCCGCAACTCGTCAACCTTTCCTTCATCAGACATTTGCACGGACGCAGCGTTCAGCTCCAGTTGTAGTTGTTCATTGGTTAATTTTAGTTCCATTACGAGAGCTTCCCAGTCCATTTCATTCGATCCCCCGGTCGCTGGGTTTTGGGAACCTGACTGTCGCCGCTCTTGTTCCTGATCTGCCAAAGGAGCGTCCATGTAGTTATCCTCCAGCGATCGGCTGCCAGGGTCGCCTCGGTCGCGCAGCGTGATCATTCCAGCTTCAAGTTGCTCGTTCTTTTCTTCGAGTTCCTGAACAAGTGCTTCCAAATCGGTGACGTTTCTTTTCAAGTTGGCGCAACGAATGACGGATGACCTCACGTTTTCAATCATTTTTTCCTTCAAGGCTTGCATCTCGGATTGCGCAGCTGAAAGTTCTGACTGGGCAGTGCATTTCTCAGCTTCCAGGTTTTGGAATTGCTGCGCCAGCTCAGCCTTGGAGTTTTCCAGCTCTTCCAGTTTGCCATGGTAACTTTGAAGGACAGATTTCAGTTCTTCTTCTGAATGCGAGTTGTATTCTTCCAAGCTTGATTCCATGTGACGTGTTTGGGTTTGCGATTGCGATTGCGAAGACAGCAGCGCGGCTTCGAGCTCGGCGCATTTTTGTTCTAAACTTTGGAATTCAGCGTCTTTATCCGCGGCATTTGCCTCCCAGCGTGACAACTCTTGCTGGAGTTCAATTATTTCCTTCTCGTTTTCAGTCTGAAGATGATTATACTGCTGTACAGCTGCTTGAACAGTTTCTTCCGCTTGTTTGATTTCAGTTCCTAGTGCGGCTGACTTTCCTTCGGCAGTGAGTTTTAGGGTTTCCAACTCTTGCGCGTGTTTAGACTTGATGTCGGCCATTTTGCCCTTCAACTCTGTTAATGCAGAATCCAAATCTTCCTTTGACTTTCGAACAAACTTCAGCTCAGTTTCAGCTGTTGTCAGTTTCGCCTCCAATGCACATTTTTGCCACTCCATGTTGGTGATATCAATGCTCGCCTTCTCGCCGCGAGATTGCCAGTCCGCAACTTCCACGTTCAACTGCTTCATTGTATTCCCAAGCTGTTCACAGCCCTGGCACGCGTCCTTGCTCAAGCTGGAAACGCTGGCTCCGGACAGTGAGATTTTGTTCGGCCCCGCCCGCTTTTCTTTTGCCTCCAGAATTGCGAATTTGGATTCGGCTTCAGCACATTTTTCCTGTGCGCACTGCAGCTTCCATACAATTGTGTCCATGCGGTTCGAAAGCTGCATTTTTTCTTCCATCAGTTGCCCACATTCGATGCTTTTGTCTTGAAGCAGCAAAGAAACCGATTTCAGTTTGGTTTCAAGTTGAGTGGATTTTTGTAACGCGTTTTCGAGCTCGGCTTTGATGATTTCGTTGTCTTTGATCAGACTTTGTTTGTCATGTTCGTTTTGGTCGGCGGTTGTTGCGGATGTGTTTAGAAGAGTTTCGATGATTTCCTGCGTGTTATTACAAGGGGCGAGTCAGCGTTTCAGCAGCATGGGTGCATCTTTTCTGTTGATTTACCACTTTCTGCCTCAGCTTGATAACCTCCAAGTCACTTGGTTCTTCTGTGTCGGAATATTCAACGGAACTTACGGAAGATGCTGCAGTTTTCCGGAGAACCATTTTTCGAGACTTTGACGACTGTTTTGTTTTGTTTTGTTTTGTTTTTTTTTTTTTTTTTGAGCAGTGGGAAGTTAGGAACAATTTCAAGACAAATAAATGGCTTTTTTTATGTACCCGCTGTTTGGCTGAGGACGGGCTTTCCTGAGGTATTTGTTGTTGAAGTTGCTTTTGCAAGTGGAGAATCTGTTCGCGAAGGGCATTCATTTCGGCCACTGTGCCTGAAGAAGCCGATTTCTCCTGGACACCACGCATTTTACTTTGAATTGACTCCGACGAGTCCAGCATTTGTTGGGCAAAATCAATAATTTGGGCGTTGATGTGTTGCTCCATTTGATGTTTGTTTTGGAGGATATTCAGCTCACTCTCCAGCGTCTCCAGCTTTAATTGAGCGTCGGTCAATTGAATGCTAGCTTCTTTGAGGCTGATTTCCAGTTGCTTGGCTTTGGCTTGCTCCATTTTGAGGGCATTGCTCAAAAACGCGTCTGCCAGTTTCATGTCTCCAGCAGCGCCAGTCGCAAGGCTTTTGGGCTCCATGAGCTGGTCCGTCAACTCTTGGATCTGGTTCTGCAAGCATTCTTCCACTTCAGAATGGGCCATCATTATGCATTTCAACTCGTCCGCATGTTCTCGAGCAACGGCTGTGTTTTTTTCCGTGACAGCTCTGGCTTCGAGTCTTGTTTTTGAAAGCTCAATCGATAGATCTGACACATCTTTTGTCAGTTTTGACACTTCCGCGGATTTGTAGGAAAGTTCTTTGGCCAGCTTGTCTCGTTCACCCACGATCCGCGCTTCCAAACTTTTTTCTCCTGTCGGGCTTAGAGCGATGCCGCTGCCGTCTTTGGATGTACTTGAACTATTTCGAGACCTTGAGAATCCTCGTGTGGGGCTCAAGGATCCTCGTTTGAAGATGGATTTCTTTTCTTGCGATTTGCTCAACAGTTCGGCTTCCAATTCTCCTTTTGCGGATATGTGTTCAGCAATTTCTCTTTGAAGTTGTCCAATTTTGGCGGCAAGATTGTTGCGATCTTGGAGTTGGGTGGCCATGAACGCGTCGTGTTTGAAACTGTCGGCGTTCAAGAACCGAATTCGTTCTTCCGATTCTGCAACATGAAGCTCCAAGCTGTTGATCTTTTGTTGTAAAGCTTCGTTTTCTCGGTTGGCCGCGTCCAGCTGCATTTGAACGCTGTTTGTTTGGGCAAGATGGCTTGCCAACAAGTCGGAAGATTTAAACACCTCGGCGTTTGATTTCTTTGACTCGGCCAGAGTCGGTGATCCCGAATGGAAAACAATTCGTAGATCCTCATTCGAATCTTCACCAGGGAGTATAATCCGAGGCGTTTGGTCTTCCTCGACTGCCGCTGCAGGCTTTCTTTGGTTAAGCGTGATGAGTTTCTTCATTTCCTCGTAACTCTTGAGCTTTGTTTCGATTTGTTGTTTTGCAGCTTCGGCTTCGCTTACTGTTGCGTCGAGCTTTTTTTGGAGGTCAATGAGCTGGAACGTCAAGGCTGCATTTTGCTGCTCTGTTTTGGCGCGCGAATCGATGGATGCTTTTGTTTTGCTGACTTCTTTTTCAAGCTTGTTCATTAGAAGCGTGATTTGTTGGGTGTTGGTTTCACAGCGGGTGCATTTTTGATTTTCCTGCAAGCAAAAGTGAGCAGCAGAGTGAGATACAATAAAAAGAAGGTAGTGCATTCAAGAGATACCAGAAATGAATCCGCATTCGCCTTAAACGCGTCCAATTCCATATTCTTGTCATGAAGCTGGTCCAACAGCGCGTTCAATTGTTTGGCGTTGGTTTCATCCACCCGCGACTTGATTGACAATTGCAGCACAGACTCTAATATATCGGACCCAGTTTGAGAAGAGATTTTGTTGAGGTTGTCAATTTCTTGGCTCGCGCCGTGCATTGTTTTCTCCGCAGCTTCCAATTTTTGAATGGTTTCCGACTTTTGCGCAGTCAAGCTATCAATTCTTTCTGTGGTTACGGCAGCGTCTTCTGCGCTCATGTGGTCTGATCTTTTGCTTCTGACTTCCAGTTGACGCGTGGTATCGTTGAGTTGGGCAAGGATGGATTCTTTCTCGGATTCGAGCGCTTGTACTTTGACGCTCGCAGTGCGGCGCTCGTCTTCCTTTTGCTTCAACATCCACTCAATCTCGCCCAGCTTTAAAGACTGCTGCGCCAACTGCGATCCAATTGTGAAAATGGTGGCCTTCTGTCCCTCCACATTCTTTTCGGACGCGTGAAGCTTTTCGATAAGCTCGCTATTCTTTTTTCGAGCTTCAAATAGAGTTGCTTTGTATATTGATGGGGTGCTATCAATGAAAAGATCTGTTTCGTTGCTGAGGAACCCGTCTACGCTGCTGCGGAAGTCATCGCGCTCTTTTCTCATGCCAGAGAGTTGAAGCCGCAGCGTTTGTGAATCGAATGAGGACTCGTGCTGCTGCTGCCGTGCATCTCCGAGATCCATTTTGAGCAGCTCAATTAGTCTTCCTTGCGCCTTCATTTCGAGTTCCATGGCTCGCACTCTGTCATCTTGGTTTGTGGCTCCGGTTGAAGGGAACGGGTCTTCCAGCGTCTGAGTTGCCCAATCGCGATGCGTGAGAGAGGTTTTTCCGGACAAGAGTTCTCCCTTTTTCAATCGCCGAATGTTGATTTCCATGTCTGTGACTTGAGCTTGCAAGTGATCCCTGGACGATGTCATGTCGCGCAGTTCCCACAGATTCTGGGCAAATTCCGTTGTTAGTTTGGACAGTTGTGATCCCAGATCCAAGTTTCCTTGAATCAGTTTCGAGTTTTCTTTGATGGCTCTTCCCAGCTCATCGCTTGCTGGGCTCTTTGCGTTGGCGAGCCTTGCGCTGATTCTGTTTAGCTCCTCGCGCTCTTTCGTCAGCTCAACTTCTTTGGCTGTGATCTTGGCTGTCGCTTGGAGCAGCTCTTCTCTCGTCTTGACGAGTGACTCGGTCAGTTCGCTTTGCACGCTCAGATTCTTTTTGACTTCTTGTTCGAGCGAGTCGACAAGATTCGACAGCGACAGATCCTTCATCTGTTTGAATTCCTCGGCTGCTTGGTCTACAAGTCGCTTCAGGTTTTCAATCTCGATTGCGTTTTGATCAATTACGACGCGCTTCTCCTTCAACTCGTTTTGGAGGTTGTTGTTTTCTTCTTGGGCAACTTTGAGCAAAAAAGATGCGTCCATGCCAGAAATTGTTGTTGCTGCTGCTGCTGCTGCGGTGGTGATGGTGGCACCTCTTTTTTCTGAAAAATTCGCCGCGTGCTTGTTTGACGTGTGGGTTCGGCTACCTGTGGAGTTTAGTGCTTCTACAGTTTCGATTGATACGTAGCGAGAGTCTGCTGAGTTGCTGACATCGTGTTGGGCGAAGGATGTAGTGCTCCATTCTTTGCTTGCGATTGGGTATCCGGCTCTGTGTGAAGATAAGCTCATGTTTGTATGCGAAAACGAGTTGATGCGCTTTGAAAGCTCCTCGATGTCACTTTCAGCTTTCACCAACTCGCTCTCGATTTGCGCAGAGTGTCGCTGTCCATGCTCGATAAACGAGAGGATATCGGACGATGAATTCAGTTCGTTCGAAAGCAAACTGGGATTTATCTTCCGGTTGTCCGCCGTTACTGCTCCCAGGTCGGCATTCGACAGGCTCGAGCGCAGAGATTTGAAGTCGTTCATTGCAGTGAAATCACGAGTAGGAGTCCGGTCCTTGTCCGCAAATTTTGCATCCATCGCCATGGCGTCGTCTTCCATGCTTTTGATTGTGTCTTGCTGGCGTGAGATCAAGTCGAGAAGTTCCCGCTTCTCGGATTCGACATTGTCCAGTGCGGCGTGGAGGGCGAGCATATCTGCGGTGGCTTGCTGTTGGGTATGGCTGAGTGCTGTTACCTGGTCTGCTTCAAAGATCTCTTTGATGGTTTTGTTGAGAGCGTCGACTGGTAGCAAAGATGAAAGCAGTGGTTATTTTTGGGGCCGTGAATGGGGGTTGCGAAAAAAAAAGTGTACGTGATTCTTTGGAGGAGGCACTGTTGATTCTGGATACTTGCTCCGCAAACTTTTTGGAGAGTACCGCTTTCTCTTCCTGTGCGCAAATGTTTAGGCAACACGCTTACCCAACACACCATCACCCACCTGCAACTCAGATATAATGAGTTTGTATTCCTCGACTTGTTTGGTACAGCTGCTCTTTAAAGACGCGTTGATTTCCATAAAGTTTCCAAGCTGATCATACAGTTCTTGGACCGTAAGTTGGAGGTAATGCCGTTCCCCGAGAACGGCCTTCAACTCCTTGTTTGCGATATTGAGGACCTTGTCCAGATGCCCGCGGGTACCGTCTAAATGTTCGACCCGGTTTCTCAGACATTCTGAAACGCGAGAATAGGGTATAGCAGGGAAATCAATATTGAGCGGGGGTATAAGAAAAAGATTTGGGGAAAAAAAAACCTGCTTCCTGCTTCACATCATCCGTTGCAGCAAGCTTCCTACGCATAGACGCAATCATTTCGTCTTTCTGAAGAAGCCGCAGACTCGCTTCCATGCGTAGTTCATGTTCTGACTTTACCAAACTCTTGAGTCCATCAACCTGTTCTTTCAGCTGCTTATTTGCCATTGCTTCCGCCTGCAAACGCGACTCTAGGTTTCTTTTTTCGTCCAGCAGTTGATGTCCCAGCAGCGCTGCCTGCATCAAGTCAGCGTGTAAACTCTCGACTGTTTTTGGACCTGTATTCGCCGGATACGCGGTCCACTTTCAGTCACAAACTATAATCATTCCTCAACCCCCAACGCACCTTTGTCGCTCAGGAAGCTGTCCAGGATTGCCAAAGTGTCAACGTTTGATGTCGGCGTATAGTTGGATGGTTCATGTGTTTCGGCTCCTGTGTCTTCCGTGGATGTGGCTCGTAGTGGAGAAACTTGGGCAAGTTTACGCGTATTGGAGCTGGTTCCGCCGCCACCGCCGGGCCTGCCGCCACTCTTTTTTGGCGTTTGCATCTTTGATCCAGATTTACGGGTCAGGATATGAAGGCGAGTTGCAAGGCACGGCTCTCGCGTTTTTTCCTTTGGGGTGGAGTTGTGGGGGAAAAAAACGTGAACAATGAATGGGGGCTCAGGAGAATTTTTTCTTTTACTCGTTTTGTAACCGATCTCTGGACTTTTTATTCTAGTAGTAAACATCGCTTGCGTGGTAAAAGAGGTTAACGTGGCGCTTGAGTGGGTCTACGCTGAGGTAACAAAAGTTTTGCGGATGCGGCATCGGAAATAGCGGCGACACTGACGACGCCACGCTTTTGATTTTGAACACGCGCGAGCTTACTTGTAGCTTACCGTCTCTGCCTTTGCTGACACTGAGATGGTACGTGTGAGCATCATTGTCGCGTTGTCAGTGTCGTAAGTTACCTGATGAGATCTTTGTAGATCTTTTTTGTCGCAGTCAAGTAGGGTTCAATATCATCCTCGTACTGGCACAGCTTTCCTCCCAGACATAAAGCCTTGAACACGTGAAACACCAACTCCTCACGATCCGTCTCGGAGAAGGCTGAGTAGGATTCCGACTCTGGCATCAACAGGCACCTTCGCAGCTCATCTGCAACGATAAAAGAGTCCAGGTATTCGTCCAAGCATTTCACGATGGACCCGTCATGGCGCACCACGCCTGATGGGAAGAATGGCTCGTTGATTACGGCGACTAAATGGGAAAGTTTGATTTCAAACAAAACAAACCAGCAGTTGTTGTCAGGCGGTCAAAGAATGTCAGCGATGTAATGGAATGCAGTGTTTCCTCCTTGTCGACTTGCGATACTTTTCCCAAATGTCCCCACCGATCTTTAGTTCCTAACACCTTCGAATAATTTAATTTCAATGGAGCCACTGATACTAGTACTGGCTGGGATATACCTGGATATGCGCGTTCGCTACACCGTCGTTGAAAAATTCAAGCAGAAACTCATCAAACTCGTATGGCTGCACGGCCTTGTCAAAACCAAATCGCTTCAAATAGCAATGGTCTTGCATGCCCCTTTCAGTTGATTCCCGACGGCCACCCCATAAAAAGGTTAACACGCCATGTCATCCATGATGTGTTGCATGGCACACTCACCACTTGAATAGCAGAGCTTGAATATCCTTGTCTTCAAATCCCGCAAACTTATTCTTTTCCAAAAAAGTGAATTTGAAAGTTGCCTCGCGTTGAGTTGAAAAACTCGCATCAATGTCCGCAGCGACGGCCGCTGTTGAAAGCGGGGAAGGATCTGGAGCAATTTCCTGGACCAGCTTCACGCCCGCATGTTGAACTTTTTGTTGTGGGGATGGCGTGGTTTCGGTGGATTCGTCGATGGCTTCCAAGTCCGTGATCTTCAAGTTGAACGTGGACATTTTGGTGCTCTCTCTCTCTGAAAGTGTTTGTTTTTTTGTTTGTTTTTCCAACAATTCCAAAAAAAAAATAATAAAGCAAATGACCCCCCACGTGCGCGTGCTGCCTCTCGTCGCAACAGGTCTGGGCAGCAAGACAAAGCACTACGCAACAATCCAGCTGCACAACCCAAGTCGCCGTAACGCGCTCACACCGGGAATGATGACACAGCTGCGAGAAGCATTGCTTGATGTGCGTGCGCTTGCGCAGACTCTCGAGTCGCTCGTTGCCGTTGTTGTTGCCGGTGCGAATGGATCCTTCTGCTCCGGATTCGGTGAGGCATGCCACGTCATTGTTGTCATGTGTCACAATGAATCACTGATTCCTTCAAGAAAGATCTCACTTCAAAGACGGCTGACACGGATGCGGACACGCTGGACCCCGCATTTGCGGCACACATGTCGAAAGTGATGCATGAGAATATGTTGCTGCTGCATGCGTTGCCGCTCGTGTCGATTGCTGCCGTTGACGGCTTTGCACTTGGTGGTGGGGCTGAGCTCATGTCCTGGTGTGACTTTCGGGTCATGTCTCCGTCTGCGCGAACCGGGTGAGTAGGCATGCAATTGTGTTATACGTACTCTGCAATCTCCCAATCTCTCGAAACAACAACAAAACATTGACTTTCATTTTGATTCAGATTCTTTCAATCCAAAATGGGAGTCGTTCCAGGCTGGGGCGCCGGCACGCGTCTCCGCTCCCTCTTTGGCGCATCACACGCTCTCCGCCTCCTGACAACCCCACGTATTCTCTCCGCTTTCGAAGCGCACCATTTGAACCTTGCAACGCATGTCTCTGACGCGCCTGAAGCGGATACTGCGATTTCGGCGGTACAACTTGTGCATCGGGATTTGTTTGAGCGGGACTTTGTGGACGCGTATCCGGCGGCTGTGCGTGCAATGAAGCGCGTTGTTTTGGATGCTGGACATGAGGATGGTGTTGATGCGTACATTGCTGGGTTAAGGAAGTGTCTTGAAAGAGAACGGGCAGAATTTGTGTCTTTGTGGGGGGCAAAGGATAATCTTGAAGCAATCAAAACGGCGCTTGTGCCGTCAAAAAAGTCAAAAATATAAAAAAAACTACTTCGCAAAACGGCTTGTACAAATCCCACTTTTTTGAGCATAAAATCGTTCCACGAAAAGGGAAAAAAAAATAAAAAATGAGAGAGGGAGGCAGTGACAGACCAAGGGAGAAGAGACATAAAAAACACAAACAGCGAGAATGCAAAATCGAACAAAAACCCCCAACCTCATCCTTCCTCCTTTTGCTTCTCCTTTCAATCCATCAAAGGGGTATTAATCTTGGCATGGAACACTCGCAACAGTGTGTCCACCTCTTCAATTCCCAGCGGTTTCAAGTCTGCCAGTTGTTTAATTTGTGCAGTCACTTCCTTCACTTCGTCATCGCTGAGGCGGAGATCCAGTTGTTGCACACGGTTTTTGACCGCATTCCAGCCAGTAAGGCGATGCCCGATCGAGACATAACGCGTCATTCTGTATGTCGAGAGAATTATTATGAGTGCCTGAGACGCGCAGAAAGCCTCATCATTTAAAAAATAAAAAATAAAAAACCGAACTCACCCAAAATCGTCGGGTCTCAAAATTTCATACGTGCTTGGATTATTTAAAATTGCTTTGGCGTGAATACCGGCTTTGTGAGTAAAGGCGCAGTACCCCGTAATGTAATTGTTGAAGGGAACTTGAATTTGAACAATCTCGGCAACCAGGTTTTCAACTTCACGCAGCTTTGGCAGGTCATACTTTTCCATCACGTATTCCTTATCAGCTTTCAAAGACAAAATTATTTGTCAGAGTCAGTCGAGCAGCAGGTGGGAACTAACAAGTAATACTTACCAACATACATTCTCGCACACAAGCCGCCCAGCGGAGTGATTCCATTGCGCTCCCCAATTCCCAGCACGCTGGTATCAATGTGCGTTGCGCCTGCTTCAAGCGCCGCGTAGGCGTTTGCAATGGCGCAACCAGTGTCGTCATGGAAATGGCATTCGATATCGCACGAGACAACGTTACGAAGCGTCTTGACGAGTTCGTACACTTGCCTAGGATTTGCGCATCCGACTGTGTCAGCAATTCCCACACGATCAACTCCCAACTGTGAGAATTCAAAGCAAAGAAACGGTTCAGCTACTGAAAGTAAAATAAAAAAACAAGAACATACACGGTCCACAGTTTTATACAAATTCAGCAAATCCACCAAGTCACTTCGGAAAGAATCCTCTGATGAGAACCGCACTTCGAGTCCTTTGCTCTTGATGAATTGAATAACTTCTGTCGCCTGCTTGATGATGTAGTCCATGTCCTTTCCATGCGAAAACTCGCGAAGATACGAAGATGTTCCAATCACGACATCGAGACCGTCAACCCCCGTTTCAACAGCGATTCGAGCATCGTCCATATGACTGTTTTTTTTTTGTTCACATCGTTAATGTCAAAGTGCGTTGATACAAAAGATGAAAATAAAAAGCATGGAGACCCAGAAATAAAAGAAAACGCACCATCTCACGTGAGTCAGAATCTGAGGGGGAAAAAAAGACACAACGCGTTATTCAAGATAAACAAAAATGAGGACGCCACGAAACCAAAGAACAAAAAAAAGACACCTTCGCTTTGAGACCCAAGTTGCAAATTGTGATACAGTCCTGACGTGATTGTTCAGACGCGGCAGGTGACGTAATTTCAATGTACTCGACACCAAAATCATCCAATGCTTTCGCGATCCGGATTTTGTCCTGCGTCGTAAAAAAGGCATTTCCAAACTGTTCACCCTCTGTGGAGTACCTGGGTCAGATGCCAAACTTGGACGAAAAAAAAAAAAAACCAAAATATATGCAGAACAGCAGAAAAGTAAAAAACACAAACAAACCTCTAAGAGTGCTTTCGATGATGCTAAAGTTGTTCACGCGTGAGAGCGAGTCAGAGAACTTGGGCTTATAGATGGCGCCCGTGTCTCTTTGTGGCTGTGTCTGGGGTCTAGCAGCAGCAGCCGTAGTATCCGCGCTCGAGGCTCCGTTTCCGACATGAGTTCCCGCACTCCCAGCAGATGCCGTATTTGGATTGCTGGCTGAGGATTGCTTGGACCGTTTCTGAGTTTCGGCTTTTGGCATTTTTTTTTTTTAAAAACTTCGTTGGTATATTTTATGACTCAAAAGGAGAGATGGAAGAAGCTGGTAAATCGACCAAGTTCAATGCCAACTTGACAGCAGCGTTTGTCGAGCGACGCAAGTTCCCGTTCGGCATTCAGGCCATACCGAACCAAGGTCGCTGCGCTGTGGCAACGAGGAATCTGACTCAGGGCGAGGTTGTGCTGGGTAGCGGCACATGACTTTGAAGAAGTTGAAGATGTGCACGACATGGAAGAGTTTGACGAGGGTGATGAAGAGGAGGGTGATGATGATATCGATGATCCCGAAGAGGATGAAGAAGAAGCTGTGGCAATGGATTCTGATTCGGACGATGAGCCTGTCGTTACACGGGGTCGAAACGCGGGAGAATGTCTTGCAAGCTTCCAGTTTCAAACCGCTTCAGTGAGTGAGCGGTTCGAGCAGTTCCGCGCCATCCTTGAGTCAGACGGCATTGACTTTGGTTCGTTGAGTGGAAACATGTTTGCATGAAAAAATACAAAGCCATCGGGCTACATGCTCACCTGAGTGAGAAACTACCGCGAGACCATTTACATGGATCAATCGATTGGGTTCATCCATTGGATGAGGAAATCCGACTTGTCAACTGGAAATCGCAAAGAAGGGCTCTCAGGTGATGAGTCGATGGGATTTTGCATTCTGATAGGTTCTGTTCCAATCCGCATTGTAGAATATGTGATACTGATTGAATGAAACGCTTGGGTTTATTGAGTCAATCGCTCAGCATTGAATATATCTTTCCAGCAATACATAACAACGACGACCGAGTTGGGTAACCATCCTTCAGTTCCAACGAACACTCCTCCATGTCAATACTTTCATCCAAACTGCGAAGGAAGTTCCACTGAACGTAATTTGTAACGATTCCCATCACCTTGTCCAAATTATCAAGCTCAGCAGCCACCTCACATCCCAACAAATCCTGCGCAAGACCTTGTTCGATATCGTCCTTCTTTGCTTCTACAATACAAACCCGCTTGTTCCCTCGACGAAGCACAAACTCAAAGTGGCCATGGGCTTTCAATTCGATTCCATCCAAATCTTCTTCCACCAGGATAGTCACATCACCCTTGAAGAGAGTACTGACGTAAATAATGATTGGAGCAATGATGGTGCGTCCGATGCAACTGGGGCTTGATTCTTCACAAAAGTGTCAAAATCACGGGCGAAGTTTGTATCTTCCAATACGTCCAGCAAGACGTCCGGTTCGTCATCCAAGGTGAGGTCAATCAACTCGCAGTCTTCGTCAATCATTTGGTAAAACTCATGTTTCTTTCATTAAAAAAAGCCCGTGTTGTCGGACACAAATAAAATGGAACCAAAAAATCACGGCTTGAGAAGCAGCAATTTTACGAAGACGTACGATTTTTTGGCTCCCTTACAATACATTCAACACAGAAATAATGTTTACAGTAATTACAATTTACGTATCATGTTCCCTTCTTGTTGCCTTTCTTGGGAACAACGTGACCTTTGGGTGACGCTGCCTCACAAACCTCAGCCCACGTCATCCCCAGACTTTCTCTTCTTGCATTTTTTTCACGTGCCAGTTGCGTTCTGATTTCATTGTACTCATGGATTGTAGTTGCAATTACACCCTTTGTAAAAAACGTCAGTTAGGATGTATTCCGTTGCAATGAAAATTCCATACCTTCATTTTCAACATAGCGCGAGCAACTGCGCAATTGTCTTGTAGATTTTTCATCGCAACAGGCACTACGAGCTCATCAACAATACCACGGACATAGAAGCCACCTCCAGCAGGAATTAAAATGGATGTCGTCACCTTGAATCCCGAAGTTCGAAATCCTACAATTCTGAGGACATCAAGTGCCTTCACAAACTTTGACAATGATTGAGCATTGTTGAGAAGATTTCGACAGAGGGATAAATGAGTGTCGCGCATTGTTTTTGCCAGCTTGAAAAAGTCAGTCCTGGCTTTCTCATCATGATTCCTGCAATCTCACATAGCGCAAACTTGTCGCCATAGGCGCCAATTTGATTTTGAAGAGACTGTCAACTGGATGGTCAGAACATATAGATAGTCTGGTTCTACAACACAAGTACCGTGAAAATATAGTCCACATGATATCCTTCACACAGAGGAGAAGAGCGGCATCTCCGAAATCTTGATGCTCGACACACAGCCTCACTGCTAAAATGAACAGGACTTAACCCAAAATGAAATCAAATAGACAACAAACTCACTAATGGATGGCTGACACAGACTCAAGACATGCAAACGTGTCCCAAAAGTAGTTTGCATCTAAGTCCCTTTCCGTGTTGTTGCGGCATGGTATTCCTTTTTCAATCATTTCATACCTAAAACAGATTTTAGCGCAACTTCAAGTGTGCGTGACCAAGACCACTTACAATTGATTGAACAGATTGAAGATGTATCCCACTGGAGTCATACAATGACACCAGCATGGCAACTTTAGTCGCGCTGTCATTCATTTTTGGAACATTCGTTCCCAGAATATTCTTCAATCTATCAGCATTGTAGGCTCTCGTGTTTGGTTGGGACGAAGTAGATTTGAGGTTGGTTTCTATGAGGGATGCTAGCTTGCACAGAACCACCAACTGGCCCATTCAGGCAAACATCTTTGCAGACTTCAATTACTTGATCTGGTGAAATCTCTTCCAATTTCGAAAGGACATCTTCAGTGTTGGAAAGCACCTTGAAGTTGGACAAGTTGGGTACTGAAAGTGAAAATAGATCCCGGGCTGCCTTGATTTCAATTGGCTTCAGATACGACTTCAGTTCACTGAAGTTGGTCAAATCAATAATTCGCCAGTACAGTGCCCTATGGTATTAGAATGTCAAAAAAGCGGTGCAATTGTATTACTTCATTCCTTACTTGGAAGATATCAACTCCTCAAACTCCCTTCGTTGTTGGAGCTCAAAATACTTCATCCTTGCAGGCTGAAACCACAATGGTGGTTCCTGAATGCCATGTGATTGTATCTTTGGTAACTCCACTTCATCGTCACTCCCCAAAATGTCAATGTCTTGGCACTTTGATGATAATTTATCATTGACGTCAGTGGCTACTGGGGTATTCTGAACTGTAGAAAGGTGAAGCGGGCATGATTTCTTTGGTTTGGGGGCATCTGAGGAGAGAACATCCAAGAGAATCCTTTTTTTTGCGGATCCTGGTCAAGGTGGACCAGCAGTCTCCTCATGTACTCAACGTAAAGGAGAGCTCAAAATCTCTGGAATGCATGAAGATGTGGGAAACATGTGTTTGAGCACCTGCAGACCCCAAACGTAACAAAGATGTGAAATACACACAACTTTGTGTGAATATAGACAAGCCACAGGACGGTAACACACCGTCGATCACACACACAGGTCTCTGGCACATCTGCCAAGTCCTATGAGCACCCAAGTGCCATCCACGGCTATTTATTGTCACTGGATGAGAAGTTGTGAGGCATACTGCCAAGGCCCCAATAAATCTTTATTTACACAAAGTTGGGACTTTAAACGATCCACCATGATAACACACCTTCATATGACACCCTCACCAAGTTGTCATAAGGTGTCAGACTCTATCACTCTAGAGAATACCAACAGTACTAAGCCAAACTACCTGCAACACCAAGCATTCGGCAGAAACACACCAGTATATAGCTTGTGTAGTTGAAACGAAGGTTTGAGCCCGGATAGGCATCACTTGAGGACCTAGATCTTACATAAGCAAAGTTCAAAGTTAGTACACCACAGTCAAACTGGCACGCTGAAATGTATATGGACAGCAGGCAGCACTGCTTACCTGTACACCATCACTTGGACCCACGGCTCCCTACCCAGATGGGAGAGTCCCTGTCAGAGGTCCAAGGATACAGTCATATGCACTTTGGACGTTGGTTGGATAGGTTCTTATTCAAATCGTAACTTTTTGGATTGGTAAAGGCCCAACAGTCCTTGGGGACGTTCGGGGGATTTCCATCTTAGTTCTTTATAATTTCTACTGTGAAAAAATAGAAAACCAGGGAGATACCCATGAGTTTCCACCCATGAGTGATTCTTTTACGTTCTGTTCCAAAGGGTATAAATGGTAGAGCTTCCACAAGGCAAATAAACATCTTCTTAGATCAAAACCATCGTTGTAGCACCTAGTCCTCAAGTCACAAACCTTCGTACAGTGTGCCACCACCATTTGTACCGACACTTTTGGTTTCTTTGAGCCTGATATGGCTTTTGTAAAAGGTCTCGCCGCGATAAATTTGTTGCTTGCCTTGGATAGCAACAGCAACATGCTTCTGTTCATTGAACCAGTCCCGCACATCATCATTTGTGCCCACTGTGACTCTAAATATCGATTATTACTCCGATTATGACGGGCAAAGCCCTCTTACCTTCAATTCCACATGGTTTTTATGTTTTGAACATATTGTCCAATCCAAGTCCTCAACTGGGTGCTGACAAAGTCAACTGTGTCGAGCATTTCCTTCATGGCTTTGAGGTGCTCCATCAGCAGTGGCTGCCTGCTTGTTGAGGTATAGCCTTTCCAGTACACGGCACTCTGATTCATGGAGGTTGCCATTTTTTCAAGCTGAGCTGCTGATATGTCAGGGTGTAAAATGTACAGAAATAAAAGCAAAATCCACCGCCAAAGTGCAAAAAAAGAAACATCCAAAACAAACCCGTCCCTTCCGCAGGTTTAGCCTCTATCCAACCAATCTCCAGAGACTCATCGCACCTCTGCGGGTTGAATGACAACTTGACAAGAGGGGCTCCCATATGCCCTGTTGCGCCTCTTTGTTTCGGATGTTTCATGGCCAGGAAAGTGAGCCTGCCAGCCCCACAGAGCCCTTTGTGCCTCTAAGGGTTACATGAGCGATGCCTTGGATGCCTCTAAACCAACCAATGAACCTCGCCTCTCTTGGGTTTGGAAGCCTCAGTTCAGATGTCTGGCACTTCAAAAGAAACTACATTCCCTGTAATCCGTGTCCATTTGTGTTGCTTGAATTGGTTTCAAACATATTTTTTGCAATTGGGTCAAAGAGTGTGGCATTTTTGTACCCATCTGCGCAAGTGTGTGGGACCAGGATGCAAGTGTGGGAGTGTGAGTGTGGTGCCCTGTTAGTGAGTTGAGACCCCTGAGATACCTCCAAAACAATCCGCAGCGCCCTTCGTGCCTCTGCGGGTTTGACCCTTTGTGCTCGTTTTGGCTGGTGGATCGTGGCAAAGTGATACCTCCTCAGCAATCTACAGAGCCCTTCGCTCCCTTGTGGGTTTGACCTTTCGTGCTCGCTCTGGATGGTTGATTGCTTGCGATAAAGTATTCAAGACAATCCACAGAGCCCTTCGCGCCTTTGTGGGTTTGACCCTTCGTGCTCGTCTTGGATGGTCGCTTGCAAACTTGACGCCAAAAGGAAAGAAAGACCCCCTTTATTTACTTCTCTTAGCATCCTTCTAACTCAGCTTTTTCTCGCAAGGTGAACGTGTTCGGGACTTGCCTCGGGTGGGTGTGACTTTTCCGGGTTCGTTTGACTTGAAGTCAGGAAATGAAAGAGGCGTGGCTTTGTTTGTAACGTGTGGCATGGCTGCATTCGAAAAAATATGGACAGATGACAGATAATAAACAAAGACCGTCAACAATTCACGGTGAACGCAGCGCAATGGCCGGCGAAGAAGAAGAGGGCCATTTCGAAATTGTCGACTACAGCGTGAGCGCTCCTATTGAATTCGACAAATACGCATGTCCGCCTTACGGAGTGTCGGCGCCTTACGGAGTGTCGGCGCCTTACGGAGTGTCGGCGCCTTACGGAGTGTCGGTGGACAAGGCATTTGTGTCGACAGTCTGTGCTTACTGCTTCGTGGCCCGCGATAATACAACTTTGGGCGATGGGAACTCACCAGCACTGCGAAGCCGATGCACCAACTGCCGCGATTCGGCCTTCTACTGCTCACCTGCCTGCAAATCGAGCCACGCGTTCTTTCATGCAACGTACGAATGCAGTCGTCTGCTCGAATTGGCAACGGTTCTTTCGGACGAGAACCCGTCTTTTGCGGCATTACTCTCGGACGTTGAAGCGATCATCTCGAAGACGTCTCAGCCGCCTGCTGAGACTGATCTTATGCAGGCATACAGTGCCGCGGATATTTATGATATTGCTCGGTGGATTTTGGACTTCTGCATCCGCAGTGAGCTTGCTTGACGAAGTTTTGCCTCCTTCAAATAACAACAGCCAACTGCCCACGTATGGCCATGTCATGGAGCTCGTCTCAAACGAGCATCTTATTTACGATAGGCGGATGAATATCCAAATCGAAGGCCTTCATGTGCTATTTTGTGCTCTCTCAACTCATTTCTCATTTATTACAACTACCATGAACCTGGCGCCTGCTTCTCAGCAACTCTTTTCAACCATATACTCCAAAAATTTTACGAATGCGCGAGACCTATCGCCATTCGGCAAATCAACGGGTTTGGACTTTGGCACAAGGATGGTACCATGATTGGTCAGGCCTTGTACCCGTCCGCCTCTTTCTTTGATCATTCATGCGAAATGAACCTAGAGCGCAGTGCGTTGAATGGATCGTCTTTTAGTCTGGCAGTTGGTTCGAATCTCGCAGTGGACCTTGGTGACACCGTGAAGTTGATTCATGATACGATTGAAAAGCAACCCCCTATTGTTTTTCGGGCTGCGCGAAATGTTGCTGAAGGAGAACTGCTGACGCATGGATACATTGATGTAGGACTGAGTGTTGAAGGGAGGCGGCAAGAGTTGCAAGAAGTGTACGGATTTGAATGTACATGCGGGAGATGCGTCATAGAGCTGTAGAAATAGAGTCAGGTTGAAATAAACGATCTTGTCAGGTGCTAATGGTGGTGTGCAGTTGCTTCGAGTTGTTTGAGTCGTGTATTGCTCCTGTTTCGGTAAATCACAAATGTGAGTTCATGCATGCACACTGTGACATCATCAACCCCACATCACGACTCGCCTGGCCACGTATCGACGCCATCAGCGACTCGAACTCTCTATCATGGTCGTATGCCATCTGATGGGAGGAATGGACACAGTTCTGGATGGGTTTGGATGCGAACTGAAACTCGAACTGTTCAAAATGGACTGCCGTCAATTCCCATTCGAATACCGTGCTCAGCTCATTGCGAATAGTGGCTGATATCCAACCTTCTTTGCCGCAGATCTAAGAAATGAAGCACAACAACGTGTTGCCCAACCAGCACTTCCGCAAGGGATGGCAGCTGCGTGTCAAGACCTGGTTCGATCAGCCAGGTGCCAAGAAGACCAGAAGAGTGAACCGTGTCAAGAAGGCTGCTCTCATTGCCCCACGCCCAGTCGATGGACTTTTGCGCCCTGCTGTCCGTGCCCCAACCGTCCGATACAACAACAAGCTGAGAGCTGGTCGTGGTTTCTCGCTGGACGAATTGAAGGTGTGTTCTCGGGTTCTGCGCCTACTATGGAAACTGTAGTTGCTGATCAACTATTTTGGGGAACTCTAGGCTGCTGGAATCAACCGCAAAGAAGCTCGCTCAATCGGTATCTCTGTTGACCACCGTCGGAAAAACCGAAGTGTTGAAGGACTGCAAGCAAATGCCGAACGTCTCTCTGAATACAAGTCGAAGCTCATTCTGTTCCCACGTAAACTCAACAGAGCCAAGAAAGCTGACAGCGACAAGGCTTTGCTGGCTGTTGCCACTCAGGTTGCTGTTTCCTCCGTGTTCCCAATTACTCAGACTGCCAACGCTGATGTGAAGAGAAAGATTGAGGGTGCCGTTGAAGCAAATGCGTACCACACCTTGCGTATGGCTCGCTCAGACAAAAAGCTGAAGGGAAAGCGTGAAGCTCGTGCCAAAGCAGCGGCTGAGGAAGAGAAAGCCAAGAGCAAGTAGTGTCGTTCAATAAAGAGCACTAAATCGGGGGTTGAGGTTGCCATTGAAGTAAATTGTAAAATTCCAGACGTAGCTTAACGAGAAGAAGACCAACGGGCAAACTCGTTGGATAATTAATTATGCATCAGCTAACTAAATGAGAAGAACAAAGACGGTGGTGTGGATTCAGACAGATGAAAATGAGTCTCATTCCGCGTGCTTTATTGAGGCAACTGCCGGTTTGCTCGTTTTGAGCCACGTCGTGGGTAGCATTTTCGCGACCTCTGCAAAATCAAAACTCTTGCCCTTGTCGAATAAAACCAGTGTGAATTCATGCAGAGGAAGTGTTTGAGAAATATTAGGAATAACGGCGTCAGGGACTCCGGCGTTATTTATTTAACCCGCTTCTTCCACCCAACATCCATCATCCCAACTTGCGCTCACAGGCCCCAGTGATAGAACCTCACCACTCGTTGGTATTCCAAATCATCTGCTTACGAAGCACTCTCCACCTCCTCTCAACTCTTTTGGGATCAAACTGCAGATTAAGCAGCGTTTTGCGCCTTGATGGTTTCCCGTTCTTCTTGATATGCTGCTGTGGCTCGCGATAATCGTCACCGACAGGATGACAAGAATAGTTTCGATCTTGAAACCACAAGTCCTTGAGTTTCCCATTCAACTCGAGAGCAACCAGATCCCACAAGATTACATGGGTGGCGAGCAAGTGATGGTGCTCCATCAATGCTTCAGTGCGTTTCTTTGAAATTCCTCCATGTATGGGCGAAACATCCGCAACAGTAATCAAGGTACTCTTCTTTTGAGAATTCAGCTTCGCGTCTTGTTGCAAGTTTGGCCAAAAGTCTGTTCCCTCAGCCAACCCAGCCTTTTTATATGCTTCTGTTACGCGTTTTTGGACTGCTGCTTCCGTTTCTCGTGCAAGATCGACGCCATTCATCCCATCCCGCAGTAACACAGCACGAATTGAACCTTTTTCAAGACTCTTGACATGATCCAAGAACGGCGCGGGTAGAGGCCAGATGGTGCTTTTTCGTTTTGCAAGCGGTGGTATGTACTGCAGGTGCCATTTTCCGTCCGCGTCCTTCGCGAGAAGGGTGTTTTGGAGGATTTTTGTTACAGATGATATGAGGAGGGTGTCGGCGGTTTGGTTCCAGAGAGGGAGGCTGACGGATTGGCGGTATACATGGCTGCGGAGCAGGTTTGCGGGCACTTTGACGACCTTCGATAGATGATTCCACTGAACATTGTAAAAATTGCATGGTAAGTGGAAGTTAAGTTGAAGGGAAAGGAAAGCAGTGGAAGAAAACAAAGGAAATAAACTAAATAAATAAATAAGACGAGCAGTTACCGGCGGTTTTGCACTTCTCGCTACAGTATCCAAGAATTCTCGGATGGCGTCCCAGTGGTGAAGGTACTGTGATTTCATTTTTTTGGAAGTCACTGGGTTAATGGCTGTTGGTGCATCTGTATTTGCGCCGACCGTGGAATCCCAGATTTTATGAGCTGCTGGTCGAATGCGCCTCGGATCACGATTCAGTGCCGAAGCAATGTGACGCCAAGTGCTGGGTACAAATTTGTCGGAGGCCAAAAAGTCATAAAAGTCAATCGTGTTTCCATCGACATCCTTGTTTTCGCGAGAATTGAGAGAAAACAAGTTCCCGTTCAATTCACGAAACATTTTTACCAACACGGCGTTTTCCTCCTCCGAAAACTTTCCAGGTACTGTCTCAGGACGGTTGAGTTGCTTTTCTCGCATATATAGACTCATCGGGGTCCTCCATATCGGCGAATTTGCTGTTTGTATGGTTTCGGAGTCGTCATCTTCCAGCATGGCGCTTGACATGACACCGGACGCCTGACTCGCAGGAACGATTGTGGCAAACACTCCATGGTCTGAGCAGACGTCTCCCAAGGCTGGCAGGTTACTTTGCTGTCGTCCTGCTGCAAAATTCTCCCTCTCAACTTTCAGCTGATAAAATAGCCGCCATGGCGTTTTTATAGGATATCGAGTTTTAAATTGCAGGATACGCTTGTCTTCTTCGGGTGTCCATGGTATAGTTTTCGCTTGAGCCTGATACAGGCGGTTGATGCGCTGACTGATTTGTCCGGTTGAGTATTTTGCTAGCTCTGGATGATGTGCGCGGATGAGTGAGAATCGGACAGCTGAAGGTCCACTTATGCTGGCGAGGTTGATGCGGGTGGGGCCTTCGATGTTGTTTGTCGGCATGTGTTTCCCTGGATGAAAAATGGTTGTCAATAAAGACCATAACTGATGTGCAAGGTATCTTCAATATCCCAGCAGGAAAAAAGCTGACTCAACTGTACTCTTCATAGGCTTTCAATAAAATGGCATCCTCTTCTGGCGTCCACACCGAAACTATGAAAGAACTGCTTGGAGGTGCATTTCCGTCATCTTCCACTCCCCGACCACCGCGGTCCTTCAATACAGCCTTGTAAGGATCCACAACTTCGTGCCAATGCGCAAAGATTTGTTTTGGTGTAAACTGCTCGAATTCCTTCTTCTGAGCCAGTTGGACCCATGGATTTCGAATTTGCACACCCAGTTTCGTCATATGATGCAGTAAAAGCTCGTCCAGTTCTTTTGTCCACACTAATTTCACGCCGCGCTTTTTGCGCATGTTAAGTTTCGTGTCAGCGTCTACGACCTCGTCGTCAAACAGTTTCGCGTTCGCCATGGACACCCAATACGCTTCATACAAAAAGTCTGACCGGAATCCTTTGAAGGGCTCATCGTTCGCAATCATGGCCCACTTTGGCCCATACATTTCCACAGCGGCAATCAGCTGTTTTGAGAGTTCGGGGGTCCAGTCTGCTATTCTTTTCGTTCGAGCAAGTTTTTCGGGTTTGGATTCGTTGGTGTTGGCGCTCAAAGCAGCAGTGGCGACGATGGATGAAAACCTTGACATTCTGGATTTGAGTAATCGAACGCGGTAGTTTATGGAGCCTCGGTTGCGATTTGGGAGAATGTACTTTTGCACATATGCACAAACTCCATCTTTGCTTCCTAAATGGATTCCAGCGTGCGGTTTTTTAGTGCATCGAAACGACGGATGAGCCGCTCCATCGTACCTCTGCCTGCGCGAAGCTTTTCCATGAGCGCAGCATCGTTCATAACGTTCAAAATAGCTGTGTTCCGCCGTGTTCAACGAGAGGACAGTAAGCAGAGCGCGACAAGATGGCTGGACAAGACTGATGGAATGCATGCATACCTGCATCTTCTCTCGCTGAATATCGAGATCGTATGGTTGTCCTTTCATCGGGTCCAGGCAGGTCCCTTGGTCGAGCGAGTGACTGCGGACCCGTGAATGCGACGGTGGTAAATAAAATGCATGGATTGAAGGTCGCTGGATGCATCCCGGGTCTCTCGAAGGGTCTGAATAGATTATAATGCTTGGGTGGTATCGAAGGTATTCGGCTGATGGCGAGCGACATGCGCCGGCTTTTTGCGCTCTGAAGAAGGTTATGCATCGTGCGCGCCTCTATTGCATGTCGCCTTAGTGCCGCAACATGGGCATTCAGAATGAGCGACATTTATCAAATGTTTTTTTTTGACCCCTTCCGCAAGTGACGAATCAACTCAACTTTGAATGGTGTGAGGATTGTTCACTGGGGAGCCAGTGAACGATACTGTAATTGGTTTTAAGGATAGATGATTGCGTTGTTCATGTGGACGAAAAAGTCTAAAAAACTGGATTTTTTGTATTAAAAATAACTACAAAATGAACACGCTCACAAACGACTTCACACCAGCGCCTGCTGCACCCACGACAACAACAATGCATGCATCCTCATCATTCTCTTGTCCAATGAAGAAGGCGAAACCAGACGACGGTTATTTGGCTATTATTACATCGTAATGTTTCACTATTTAACAAAACCAAACACAGACTCTCCTGTGTCAGCATCAGCAATGCCTCCTTCTTCTTCTTCGTCTTCTCCTTCTTCTTTATTGCCATCTTCTCTGTTTCCCGCTGTCAGTGGCGTGGTATGACACATTATCATGTTCAGGCATCCTTGGACAAAAGTGCTGCTCGTAGAATGAATCCATGGTATGGCTCGTGGCTGTGCAACTGAACTACTCTACCATTGCCTCAGATTGTTGACTTGGCCCCATTTACGGGAATGTCCGCCGATGCATGATGTTCACTTTATTGAGATTGGGTAGTAGAGCTGAGTTCTATAGGGGCAAAGCCACTTGTCACGAGATGTTTCTGCGCAAGAGCGTGAGTCACTTCTTGGACCTACGGACATCTCCACAGACTAAGCCAATTTTGATTTCTTTTTTTTTTTTTTTTGCATTTCTTAAACACAAAATATTCTCTGTTCCCAATAGCCATCTTTCTCACAAACAACACTGCCTATCACCCCTCTCATAAATGACTTCATCGCTACTCCTCAGGTATGTCACATGATTTCTCTTGAAAACTGCTATAAAACGATGACCTTTCTTAAATTTCCCCCCTTTTTTTTTCTTTTTTAAAAAAACAGGCTGCAATGGACATCACTGTTGGGGAAGAAGAAGCAAATCATAGCATTATTTTGAATCCAGCTTTGGTAAGATTTTTTAAATTGAAGTTTTTCTTTGACTACTAATATTTGTCTGAAGAATTCCAGAATTGTGTTTGATGAAAATATCGGATCGAAAGATTCAAAATGCCGGGTCAATAAGCAAGGTCGTCTCATTATTAAATGCCCACCATTTTCTTCATTTGGTCGAAAAAACCAGCAATTCTCGCGTCTATGGTGAAAAATAGTTCCGCATGTCCTGGCTTCCCGATTACTGTTGATACAGTTCACATCAAATTGGACTGCATCTTTGGCTAATTTGAGTGGACCTTGTTTGGTTTTGGTTTCTTGGGCTTTAATGATATTTAGTATCTTAAGGTGAATCACAACACATCAAAACAGCTCTCCTTATATACATTTTTGGCTCCTATAAAATCTCATTGGGCTTTCTTCAGTTTCACTTTTGAGCCACCCTTTTTTCCATTTCATTTGTCATTTCATTCCTACAAATAAAATTTGATGTGAAATCATCTATTTTTCATGGAAAAATTTATTTCCCCCCCCCAAAATGGTTATTTCCCCCCCCCCCCCCCCCCCCCCGCCCCCAGTCCGAATCTGCCGTTACGCATAAATAAATAAATTTAAATTTTGTCTAAAATGAACATCCCTTCTTTCGCTGACCGCCAAGAACTAGTCAAAGCA
The DNA here is from genome assembly GCA_025435555.1 of Chytriomyces cf. hyalinus JEL632. Lineage (NCBI taxonomy): Eukaryota > Fungi > Chytridiomycota > Chytridiomycetes > Chytridiales > Chytriomycetaceae > Chytriomyces > Chytriomyces cf. hyalinus JEL632. Next base: position 152,602 of record JAIWWG010000060.1, on the reverse strand, counting down.
GTCAAGGTGCACTACATTGGCCTGGGGGTATCTGTCACACTCCACAAGCACAGTGATCAACGAAGAGTTATCTTCAAGTGTTATCATGGTGGCGAGTATGAAAACTGACTGCAACTCACAAACGAATCTTGTCAGCGCAATGCCTCAAGTCGATTACTGGGATGCCCATTCAAGGTTGTGGCCAGGCTGCAAGCTGGGAGATGGACTGTTTTGAATGTGGATGAGTCGCACAATCACCCACTGCCATTGAACATTGGTGGCTATTCCACTGCGCGGAAGCTCACAGCTGTCAAAAAACCTGTTGTGCGGGCACTTGCAGAAGCTGGCTCATCAAATTCAACAATTCTGACATACTTGAAGAACAACCATGGCAACCAATGGACAACGCGAACTGAGATCAGCAATGAAAGAGCTGCTGCATGAAAAAACTTCCTTGCTGGTTGATCAAGCATTGTATGAAACAATCAGTGCTGGTGACTTTATTTACAACCTCAAGGTTGATGATGATGCTGGATCGGTCACTGGGCTCTTCTTCACCCATCAGGCATCTGTGAATCTTGCCAGATGGTTCTCAAGCACTTTTGTCATGGACTGTACCTACAAGACGAATCGCTTTGGCATGCCACTGCTTAATATTGTTGGAATCACTGCGACGTTTGAAAGTTTCAACGCTGGATTTGCATTTTTATGTGATGAAACTGAAGCAGAGTACACCTGGGCTTTGCAGGCATTCTCAGTTGTTGTCGTGCCTGCAGTCATTGTTACTGACCATGAATTGTCATTGATGAATGCCATCACTGCAGTATTTCCAGCGTCGAAAAACCTTCTGTGTATCTGGCATGTCAACAAAAACGTCGTAGCCAATTGCAAAAAGTTTGGATGGGTTGCAGACACGTTTGATACCTTTACGGAAGGGTGGAATGAAGTGCTGTATGCTTCAGATGTTGATCAGTTTCACTCTGTTTGGAGTACCTTTGTCCTGAAGTGGAACCCTACGCATCAAGCAGCTGTGGATTATTTGTTTCGGACCTGGATCATTCACAAGGAGAAGATTGTGCGCTGTTGGACAAGCCAGTACTCCCACTTTGGAACATCATCCACGTCAAGAGGAGAAGGGAGCCACTTTGTCGTTAAGCGGTACCTTAAAATTGCCAACGGTGATCTGCTCATGGTTTTGAAAAACCTTATGAACCTGCTGGAAACCCAGTTCACCATGTTGAACGCTACAATGGAATGTGAAAAACTGGTCATTGCCCATTGACATGGTCTTCCTTTCATGCAACTGTTGGTCAAAAACATCTCTCACTTTGCTCTTGATAAAATGCTGTGCCAGTATGAAGAGGCTTTGAAAACAACAGAGCTGGATCAATGCACTGGTGAATTCCGACGGGTTTATGGGCTCCCTTGCAAGCATGAAATTGCAATCAAAGTGCAGGAGAGAGGTCAATTTACTCTCAATGACGTGCATGCACAATGGTCTTTGCAGCAAAATCCACTCTTCAATGCTACTGCCACTGCACCGCCATTGCCACCTGTTGTGTCAGCACCATTGTCTCCAAGGAGTAAGGCATTGCAGCAGATTCAGGAGAAGCTGTACACAATTGACGATGATCAAGTTCCAACATTACTGGCACACTTGCAGGAAGTCACGGAGCGTCCAGCACAATCTCTCTTGAATCCTGTTCCATCGACAAAGAAACGTGGTCGACCAGCAGGATTGGTCAAAAGGGCAAGCCAAAGGCACAAGTCCCAGTTTGAATACGTCACTGGGAATAAGTGCAGCAACTGTGGCATCAATGGACACAATGCTAGGACATGCAATCAGTAAAAGTGATCTTAATTTTCTTTATTTTTTGCTGGATTTTCCTTGATTTTTCACTTGATTTTCCTTTATTTTTCGCTTGATTTTCTTTCATGTTTTGGCGGGGATTCGGACGTAGGCAGGAGGGGGGGGGGGGGGGGGGGGGGGGAAATAACCATTTTGGGGGGGGGGGGGGGAAATAAATTTTTCCTTTTTCATTTGCAGTTTGAAATTGCTGAAAAAGTGAGTCAGTGCTGATAATTCAGTTTTTCAAGCTGATAAGTCATTCATTACTGGCTAACAGTTAAGGCTTGTCAATTATAATTAGTGTCCCCACACTGGGTAAGGTTATTAATTAATTGCTTGACTAGCTTGACATGTTGGTCATACAAAAGTAGTAATAGAATACTTTTCCAAGTTGATTTTTTTATTTCTTCTTCTTCTGCTTATTTCTCTATAAAGATCAGAAGATAGCTGCATGAAGTTGGCAGCAGTATGGGTTGAACCAGTGACCTGTGGGTCTTTGGTTGCGAACCTTAATAACTAAACCAGAATCACATAAATTCCATACATTTGCTTTCCAACCATATTTATGCTTGATCAGAGCAAGAATAGTTGAAATCATGTAGTGGAATAAGCTATTGTCATCTACAAGTCTGCGCCCTTTATAGAATACAAGTATTCATGTATTCATTCCTTGTTATAGTATCTACTACATGTTTACCCTACTCAATGTCATAATTCATGCCCATATATATTGAGGTTGGTGGAATGGTGAGGCGAGTGACTCTTCTTTATCTGCAGTAGAGAATAAGAGATGAATTGGGGAGAATTAGGTAGATCTTGATTGTATCTGAACCATTTAAGAATATTCCCGACCCATGACACTGACTTTCCTGCTTTGGCTATCGCGATTGTTTCAGCTGCCATGGTTGAGTCTGCCACCATCTTCTGATTTGTTGAACTGACCACAACACCACAACCATTTATCAGAATTGCCACTCCTGATACTGACTGTCATGTTTGAAGGTTCGCTGCCCAGTCAGTGTTGCTGAACGCATCAACTACCATTGTTCGTGCCTCCATTCGATTTCGTTGTTCAAATCGAAGTCTGACGTCCTGCGAGCCGTTGAGATACGCTAGTATTCTCTGGATGCCTTCCCAGTGAACTTGCCCAGGATTGTTTGCATGCGATGCAACTTTACCAATTGAGAATCCGAGGTCTGCTGCTCTTGTCTTTTGAATGTGCTGGAGGCTCCCGATGGCTCCTCTGTAGTCTTTCGTCTTCATGAACTTTGTGTCATCTGGACTTGGATCATGCATCAGATCGAACCCATCTGGTGTTGATATGTGCCATGGTGTGCACTTGGTTTTGGGCATGCCATTTGGATGAGTTGGCTTGTCCATGTACTTATTGATGATCTCCATGATGTAAGCTCCTTGATCCATTTCAATGATTCCTCCAATTGGGTTGTAAACTTGACATACTCCAAGAAATTGTCTTTCCAGGGCGTCATTGACTTTGATTTCCACTCGCTCCTCCAGCCATCAAATGAAGTCGATTCCGTCTTGCTTAATGTCTGCGCTCATGTCACTGTCATCTGAGTGCCAACAGCTCATGATCAGTTGGCTTTGTTTTTTGCTGTTAACCCACTTGAGGAATAAACTGCTGTCAAATGGGCACTGAATGAAACCATATTCAATAAGTAGCGAGTTGCGAGATTGTTCCCATAGGAGTGCTGCTTGGTGAGTGCTGTAGACTGCTTTCAGAAGCTGTAGGTGCTTGCCGAGGTGCTCTGAAGGTACCTCCATTCCTTTTGGGATTTGCATCAATAACCTTACCCAGTGTGGGGATATTAATTATAATTGACAAGCCTTAACTGTCAGCCAGTAATGAATGACTTATCAGCTTGAAAAACTGAATTGTCAGCACTGACTCACTTTTTCAGCAATTTCAAACTGCAAATGAAAAATAGATGATTTCACATCAAATCTCATTTGTAGAAATGAAATGACAAATGAAATGGAAAAAAGGGTGGCTCAAAAGTGAAACTGAAGAAAGCCCAATGAGATTTTATAGGAGCCAAAAATGTATATAAGGAGAGCTGTTTTGATGTGTTGTGATTCACCTTAAGATACTAAATATCATTAAAGCCCAAGAAACCAAAACCTCACACAATGTCAAGTTCTACCAAGGATCAAGCTGCCATGGCCAGTCTCAGTGAAGCTATGTCAAACACCCTCTGTCTCTCAGGCTCCTGTTCTCCAAGTGGTCCTCAAGCTCCAAGTGGTCTTGCTACTAGTGGTCTTCCTGCCCCAAGTAGACACCAAGCTGAGGATCCTGCTGAAGGGGGCCCTTCCAAGAAGCAGCTGGTCCCTACAAAGCCTGCCACTACTTACCACAGTGAGGCAGCACTTACTCCCTCTGCTGGCACTGTTAGCATGGATGCTGCCCAAGTAGCTACCTTCACTATGGTCAAGACTACCAAGGCTGGAGCTGCTGTAATGGCCAAGGTAACTGGACATTCCAGCACCTCTGGAACTACCTCTAGTTCTGAACTCACTAAGCTCCCTGCTTATGCTGATGCTGGAGAGTTTACTAGCTGGATAAGACAGTACCTTCTGCTTGCTGAGCAGAAGTTTGGTTCTGGTGAAGAACTCTACATCTCCAAGGACAAAAGAGGAACTACCACACTCTTCCATCCTGTCAACTCTAGACCTGTGGAACCTGAGACCACTGCTCAATTTGATGCAAGACATACTACCATTGCCAAGGCCTTGGAAGACATGTACCAGCAACAACATGATATGGTCATGAATTTAGCTACCCAGGCTGCAATTTCTGCTGCTACCCAAGCTACTGGTGCACATCCTGACCAGACCACAGCTAACAGTAGAGCTAACAATCAAGGTATGATTAGTACACCTACTTTTATTACTCCAGCTAACATGTCTCTTACCACAGAGACTAATAATCCAGAGAACATGGAAGTAGACACTCCACCTGTATTGAATTTGGATGTTGAAAAGCTAAAGCTTGAGCAAGTCAAACACAAAGTGGAATCCAACAAGAGACTCTTTAACAAAGAGGCCAGAACACACTCCTGGCTATGACAGTCACTTGAGGGTATTCAAGAACCTCCACCAGGCTCATGCTAAATGGGTATCATTTCTGAAAGAGCACTTGGATGTCATGCACAGCCAGACCACACTCTCTAGAAAGCAGGCTTTATATGAGATGCTGGACTCCTTATTTATCCACTGCAACTCCAAAGATTTTGCTTCCATGACATCTTCCATGACATCTGAATGGAACACAAGATGGGCCAATACTGCTCAACAGTGGCCAGTCAAGCAAGTCCAATGGTCTGATCTCAGGGAGAGATACTTCACCATCGCTACATGGAACAGATGACAGGATCATCCTAACCTCCTGCAATGCCAACTACCAAGCTGCAGGAGAATCTGCCATACACCAAATTGCCAAGGTTGTTGCAGGCATGTACTGTATGGCCCCACTTAGGAAGATCCCTGAAGTGGCTAAAGTCAATGCTTGCCAGCTTATGACCAAGTCCATGCCACCTGAATTGACTATCCAAAGAGAGTCTACACCTGGCGCCAAGAGATACATCAAGCCAAGATTGTTGGTATCTCAGGATGAATTGGCTGAGGCAGAGGTAAACATTATCAGAGTTTTGCCAGGGAAAATTGCTAAAATCCCACATATCTCTAAATCAGATGATGATTACCAGTTCCTGAAAAGAGTTCACAATAAGTTTGGTCATTTTAGTTTTAAGACCATCTTGAACTCCATTAAGGAAAATAACACTGCCTTGAAGGATAAAGACTTGTCTCATTTTATAAAAACCTTAGACAAATTCACTACCATTCCAAAAACTATAGAGGAATGTCCTGAATGTGCTATTGGGAAGATAGTTCAAAAACCTTTCACATCAACTTTTTCACCTGCAACAAAGGTCTTAGAAAGAATTCATACAGATTGTATACCACTCCCTTGTGAATCTCCTCAAGGGCACTTGCATGGTACCATAGTAGTTGATGGTTATACTAAGTATACTGAAGTGGTATTCCACAGATTAAAGTCTGAATCAGTAGGGGCTCTCAAGAGGATAATATCTGAGTGGGAACAGTCTCAACAACCAACCAAGGTTGGTGCAATCAGACATGATAGTGGAGAACTAAAAGACAGATTTGCTGACTACTGTGCAAACAGAGACCCCAGTATCATCAATGAACCAAGTCCACCATACAGTAAAGAGTATAATGGGATGGTAGAAAGAAACTTTGGGATGGTAGAAAAAAACTTTGGTATATACAAAGCAACTGCTATCACCTTATTAGCTCAATCTCACCTTCCCAAAAAGTATATGAGCTATGCTTTAACGTACTCTATTTGGGTGAGAAATAGACTTATCCATTCTACTATAAAGGGTAGTACAACTTACAGTTTATAGGTGGGAACATAACCTGACATCACCAACTTCCACCCTTTTAGATGTCAAATCACACTTTGGAAACATCCTGAACAAAGACATGGTAGTTATAACAACCGAGGCACACCTGGAATATTCTTAGGATATGAAGGAAACTCTCTGTGCATTGCACATGACTTACATGCAAACAGGATTGTTACGATTGCACATTGTACATTCCATGACACTCCATTCTCAGGTTTAACAACCAAAAGAAAGAGAGGATGTACTAGTGAGTCTGAGTCTGAGTCTGAAGATGAAAGTATGCCCAGATACAACTTGAGATCCCACATTTCAGGGGGGGGGGGACAAGATACTTCAGTCCAAGCCTCACCAAATGAAGAGATACAAGATAATACTTCTGTAACAACAGGGACCATATCTCCTTCAGATGATCTTGAACATGCAGAAATGCAGGATCACAATGAACCTCAGGATCTTGATAATGCTGAAGATGATGATGCAACATCCTGTGTATCTGAAACATTATCTGACTTCTCTGATATCACCCCTGAGGATGAAGAAAACCAACTCTCTTGATGAAGAATCATGCTACAATGAGCCTGACATGTGTCCATTGACCAAAAACTTGAATGATATGGTGTTTGCAGCAAGTGATGTGTTTATGAACAGGGAGAGAGCAAGGCAAGAGTTGGAATTCGTGGGTTGCTGTTAGACACTGATTTGCAATGGCTTAAGATAACTATCATTCGCAAGTGGATTACAAGCATTGTGGGGGCAAACAGAGGTTTTATTTGAATTGTATTTGAAAAGAACAATAATAAAAGAACGTATTGCCAAAAATAAAAGAATTCAGTCATCTTCAAATTCAACCAAATCAAACTCTGCTAATAAGTTGTCATCATCAAAACCAACAGCAAATGTCGAATCTCTGTTGTGCATAGATGGAGCTTCTGACATCGATTTCCAATATTCGGCAGAGAGACAATCCTGTGGCTCCAAAGACTTGCACTCTACACTTGAGAACCAAGCTTGAATCTATTTCAATTTGCGACAGTGCCGTGAATGCAACTGGAGCAACCTTGAATTGTTGAAAATTGTGAACAAACTCATAGTATGCCTTGTACAAATAGAAGGAAGCTCGTTTTAATGCAACTCCTGGTCAATGTAGGCCAATAATTCGGCAAATTGTTCGCCTTTTGGACGGTCATTGTGAAACTCACAAGGATTTAAAGTTGAGTTGAATGATGATTTAAATGAAGGATACTGACAACACATGATGCTGTTGTTTTAATTTATTGAAACAAATGTTCAAAATGGGTCATTGCCCCATTGCTCTAACAAAGCTTCCATCAAAGGCAACTATCATGACCATCAAATCGATGTCCAATGATGCAATCATCAAATCAACAGTACACACTACATGTGCTTGGCATCCAGGGGACAGTGTCAGACAACTTCAGAGTTTGAATCAAGTGAATCTCACTGTGGTACCCCAGTTATTCAGTCACTCACTTTCAAGTCCAAGTGAGCTTGTTTTCATTGAAGTTGAGCAAGCAAAGTCAGTCTTTATCACCACCAAACAAAAAGAATTAAATAATTCAAGGAGTCCAAGTGGTGATGCAATTGGACAGTTTCTTGAGCGCATAAACATGGCACAAGGTGTGGAATCTGATGATGATTAACGTCTCTTTATTTCAACAATCTTCTCTTCATCGAATTCCTTCTTGAGATGGTGATGTAGTCTCTTTTGGATGGTTGGCTGGTTGTCATGGAGTTCTTTACAGAGGTTCGTATCTCCTTTCATTAAATCGTGTTTGATTCGCTGAATTCTCTTTTTGTTATCGCCACTACTCTTCCTTCTCAGATAATACACTAGAGTGTTGTCAACATAGAACAATTCAGAATCAGTCTCAAAGTACTCTTTACCATTCATTAATTGTTTTATTTTATCCAGTAATGAATGTTTTATTTCAATCACTGACAGCTTCTTGAAATCAGGGTCTTTACTTTCATTCAACTCTAACTGTAATTGTTTGACAGTCTCTTCTAACTCGTTGATTCGTTCTTTCATTGATTGATTAATATTGGCTCTCACGGGGTTGACCATTTTCATCCATTTGTCTGGTACGTCAATGTCGATGGCTTGATTTGAACCAAAATATGGTACGCCTACTTTTGAAAGAGTGGTATTGATTTTACATTCTTGTACTTCATAGTGGTGTTCATTTCGTGGGTCTTTGTAAATGGTCCAATTGGAAGGGTCTTTAAGAACCTGTTTTGTACAGTTGTGGATGGAATTGACAGTCATTGTTTTAATAATATGAAAGAAAATAAATAAAAATAATTTTCAATGAATTTCAAATAATAAATAGTTGTTGGGGTCTATTTCGTTTAGGTACATTTATTTTGCTAAGGTACTGTTTCAAGTAAAAAAATAAAAGGAGATGCAAAAAAATGGAGATGGAAGAAAAAATCTGATTGGTCAAAAAAAAAATGTTGCTCCTTTTTCCCTGAATTCATCGCCTTAAAAAAAAAAAGGAGCACACAACACTCCCTGTGGGCAGCCAATTAACACACACTGTGACCCCCAAAACTGACCAATTTGCGGCCTGTGACAGACAGGTTGCGAATGGATCTGCGCATAGTGGCTGCAGCAACTATCATGTCTGCTGTTGCAGGCGTGGTGGTGCCCATTGCAGTAGCTGTTGCAACACTGGATGGCCGCGCAATATGAGCTGATTGCAAGCGCAAGCTATCTTCTTGAATCAGCCAATGGCAGTCATTAAAAAAACAGAAAAGAATACAGCTGCTACTGGTACAAGTGCAAATTTCGCTGTGAACGGCAGACTTTCCAGGCACTTCTTGATCTCATTGAAACAGAATGGTCATATGTTCACCAACCACTTCATTGCAATGCGCAATTTTTGATTGAGGATCGATTGGCTGTCATGCTGCATTACCTTGCACATCCTGGAACACTGGATGAGTCGGCTGGATTTGCCGGCATGAGCAAGAGTTCTGCTAGCCAATTCATATGGCAAGTTGTTGCTGTCATCAACCGTCGGCTGAAACCAATGTTCATACAATTACCTCAAACTGCGCAAGAGGGGGAACACTGCAGAATTGGAATGTCTGGCTGTGCAAAATTTCCAAATGCCTACCTTGCTATAGACGGGTCCCTATTTGAAATTGAGTGGCTGTATGATTTTGAGGGCTATTACTGTCGCCACTTTTATCCCGCACTGAATGCGCAAATTGTCATTGATTTGAACATGATCATTTGCGATTTTGACATCTGACCAGGCTCTCAAAATGACAAACAGATATTCCGGTCTTCCTGGTTTGGCAAAAATATCTACTGATGGCTTCACATGCATGGCCACATTGTTGCTGATGCTGGCTACAATTCTATTCACATGTTATGGTTCCTTATGACATCCATGAAGGCATGACTGAGCAGCAAAGAAACTACAATTATCTGTATTCAAAAACAAGAATCTGTGTCGAAAATGCAATTGGTTTTGTGAAGGGAAGGTTTAGGCAATTGAAACGTGTGATGGATCAAAAGCCTCATTATGAGGAAGGAATTGATGGTGTAGAAGTGCTTGTAGAGGCTCCAATTCTGATGAGTCGGCTCATTCAGTCAAGTATTGTTTTGCACAATATGTTTACCTTTTTGAACAACAACACAGATTTATCAGGGGAGGAGGAGGGAAGCAACAGCAAAAATTGTGACCAACCTGGAGTGACTGATGGTTCTGGTGGTCTTGAAAGAGAGGACAGGTGCAAGGCAAAAAAGAAATGTGATCTTATATCCATGTTTCTGTGGGAAATTTCGCGTCGCCAATAAACTTTTATTGTGATTTCAACAAACAAGATACACCATAACTGGAACTTACTATTGTGTTGAGTTGCTTGCCATTTTCAGAAGAAATTGTTCAAGCATTTGCGACACACGCATGTTACTCTCTACAAGTTTTTTGTTGCTGTCCACAAGTTCATCCTAGCTGGAAGCCATCTTTTTAAGTTGGAGTGAGCTTTCAGCCTGGCTATTGGCTATCATTTCCATGTGTCTTGATGCCTCCTCTTGATGGACTGATTGTTTGCTGATGAGAGACTCCAGATTCTTCAGGCTAGGATCAGCCTGGTGACTGACAGTTCCCGCAATGGCCTTTGCCATTTCGCTTAAACCACCGCCAACACTGCTTCCTATAGTCTCAAGTGCACCAGCAACATCAGGTTTTGTTTGTTTCGGTTTCAGCTCTGCTTTTGAAGGATTCATTTCTGACTGCTTCAATGCCACTGCAGGAGGGAGGCCAATTGATTCTCGTGTCATCATGTTAGCCTCTTCCTGCTCTGTTAGCTTCTGTCTCTTGGCTGGCATTTTTGTACTGGTAGCATTGCTTCTGTCACCATCCACTGTATCCCCAAGTGAGTCAGTGTCAGAGTCAATGTCTGTGAGGCTTCCTGATGAGGATACAGTGGAGGTTGAAGATCCTTCTACAGGGTCTCTGGAAGTGCTTGCCATAACGTGCTGGAACTTTGCATCTGCATTGACTTGCGAAATCGTTACTCCATCTTCCGCATCACCAAGAGTATCTCCATTCAATCCTGACTTGTTCCCAAAATAGAAGACCATCCATTCGAAGCAGTCTGGTTTCTTCGTTCTTTTTTTGGAGTTTCCTGTTTCCCCCTCCTCAGCCTCCAGTTTGATCCAGAGTGCTTTCAGAGCTGTCACCTTCGCTTTACACTGCTCCACAGTATATGCGACATCCATTTCGATGTTCAGAGCTGCTTGGACTTTCCTCCAGCCATCCGCCATTGCTTCCTTACTTTTTGCAGACAGGAATTCATTGCGGAATGAATTGTAACAGTGGCACAATAGTGATTCAACTTGGGCTGTTGTCCAGCTGGCTGCTTGGACTGCTGGTACTGAACTGTCCATGGTTGCCCTCGTTTTTTGGGCACAGCCTCTGACTTTGCCTGCATGACTTGTGTGGGACTGGCAGCAGCAGTGGCAGAGTGTTTGGGAGGCACAATCCTTGCTAGAGTTGGTCCTTGGAGCATTGCATTTTTTTCAGTACTCGAAACAAATCTGGTGACGTGGCAATTTAAATCTCAAATATTTATTTCGACTTTTTTACTTGAAACAGTACCTAAGTCTATTTTTAGTCCAAAAAATCCGGCCAGCTGAACTTTTTCTTTGACCACTCTCATTCAAAGAACACAACATTTTCAGCGGAGAGTCTCACTTATATCCGTCACACTATTGTTCACTATCATTGAGTGCAGAATCCTCACGCCATTCAGTTCTTCACAAAAATGAAATTTCTCAGTGAACACATGCACTAGAATAAATAACACTCTCCCTCACTAACTCTCAGTGTAAATAAAACACACTATTCAAAGTTGAGGTGATTTGTCACTTGCCGCAGTGGTGGCTGCAACAATTCAAAATTTTATTAGAGAATCTCCACAGAAAAGTGTGTGGTTGTCCACCAACACAGACAGGCCTTTATCCAAACCACCCTTCTGTCATCTTTCTGGACTCTGTCATGGAATAATCAGCGAATTGGTTCATTTTTTGGCTCCTGTAAGATTCCTTTTCTGAGGAGCCGCTTGGATCCCTTCAACATATACTTCACCATGGGTGTTCCGAGAAATGCCAAAAAGATGAACTCTGCGCGTATAAGCTCATTCTTGCGCCTTATAGCCGTGTGGCTCTCCCGCTGCCGTCGGTTCCCTGAATGCCCGGCGCAAAAATAAATGTGCAACGTTGTCCGAACAAAATAAATGCCACCTATTTTTGGAAGTTTCCTTCAAATGAAAGTTCACCTTGCGCTTGTAGTTCTGCGGGTAGTAGCTGGTCAAAACATCTGTAAGTGTGCTTGATGGTAGCCGAGATTCCTCTGAGTTCTTTTTGTGTTCCCAGACGTGGCTCCGGCCCCTCCAGCAGCCGCTGCTCCTCGAACAACTGCAACAACGCCCATAACCACCAAACCCTACGTAGTCACAACACCCTCTAAATTTTCTTCTTCTTCTACGGTGGCTGCGAATGTGGTCCCTGTTGTGAGCGGTGGCGGTGATTGTCAAGAGGATCCTGACGATGATTTATTGGAAGAATGCCTCATCGAGCCCGCCACTTCAAGCAGCCAAAACACACCTAGCTTGAGTAAATCCAGTGCTGGCATCACCCAACTTTCTACCGAAACAGCAAAAACGAGCGGCACCCCGGCGAACCAGGTGCCTGGCACCATTGTAACACCGTCAATGACAGTACCTTTTTCAGCGGGATCAGTGGGAACCACTAGTGGCGCTGTTACCGAAGTCAATGCGAAAACTACGTCCAATTTTGTGCCTGGGCAGGTTGTTTCAAAGGCAGCAGATGGAAACCGTCTGTTTGGAGTAACAGTTGCGGCGCTACTTCTGTTGATCTGAGCATCTATTACTCTATGTTCTGTGCAGATTATGCGAGAAGTGTGTACAATTCGATAAGTAAATTCAACTCGCCGCTTTTGATGGAAAGCGAGACCCATATCATTGCTATCCATTCCAGGGCCATACCGTTCTACATTCCCGCGAGCCAGTGGCTATAAAGCGTGAAGAGGAAACAGCTCATCAACGATAAATAAAAAACCAAACGATTATTTTTATTCTCAAATACTCAGCATGTTCCACAAACCAGCATTCGCCCCGGATTTCCTGAGCAAGAAGCCGCCTCCCAACTACATTGCTGGTTTAGGACGTGGTGCCACTGGATTCACGACGCGGTCCGATATCGGACCCGCCAGAGAACAGGCTCCGGAGGAAGTTGCACCCCCCGCAATCGGTCCGATGATGGGCGGACCGGCGATTGGTCCAGGCATGCCCGGCATGCCTCCTGGAGCGAACGGCGATGCACCAAAGAAGCCTCTGGATGATGGTGATTTTATCTTTATTTTTTTGATGCTGCAAGCTGAGTCGTTCTTTTTTTTTTAATTGCTCTTGGTTTTCACTGCTGCTCTAGATGACGAGCAGTTTCAAGATCCCGATAATGAAACGGGTCTTTTCAACACGGCTCCGTATGAGGTAACTTTCGACATTCTGGATCGCACGTATTTTCCTCTAACGTTCATTGCGGCTTGCCTCTTTTTCCCCTGCAGGCAGATGACGAGGAAGCCGATCGAATCTATGAAGAAGTCGACAAAGCAATGGACGAAAGGCGTCGTGCTCGAAGAGAAGCAAGGGAGCGAGAAGAGCTTGAACGATACCGAAAAGAGCGACCGAAAATTCAGCAACAATTCGCCGATTTAAAAAGAGGTCTCGCAGCAGTTTCTCAAGAAGAGTGGGCCGCATTACCGGAAGTTGGAGATCTCGTGCGAAAGAAGGGAACCAAAAAGAAGCTTCCTGACAGGTATTTTTGGACCCCTTGAATGTGACTGAAAAAGTTTCCTTCTATAACTATTTCTTTTTTTATAGATATACCCCTAGTGCAGACCTGATAACAATTGGTGGGGGATTTGGTGCTACGGTGTCAGGAGGCGGCGATGCTGCCTCTGGATTTGCAACTTCAATTGATCCTCGAATGATGGGCGGGTTGAGCACTCCAGCTGGAACGGCATCGGTGGCAGGAGATCAAAGTGGAATTCTCACTGATTTTGTGCAATTTGGACAAGGAAGAAACAAAGTGCTGGGACTTAAGTTGGATCAAATGTCCGATTCAGTTGTGAGTGTCACTGTTTGTTGCGCCGATACGATATCCGCTTTCCTAAATTCTCTCCTTCTCTCAGTCAGGCCAGAGTACCATTGATCCAAAGGGATACTTGACGGACTTGAACAGTATGGTCACAAAAACGGACGCGGAAATCAGCGACATTAAAAAAGCGCGTCAACTTCTGCGGTCTGTAATTACTACAAATCCAAAGCACGCACCTGGATGGATTGCCGCAGCTCGTCTGGAAGAAGTTGCTCAAAAGATAGTCGCTGCTCGTGAACTGGCTGCCAAGGTTTTTATTTTAATTTTACTCAGTTTGATTTGACAGTTGTCAAATGTCAGAACGCCTAATCAACCTATTGCTTAACAGGGATGCGAAGAATGCCCGAAAAGCGAAGACATTTGGCTCGAAAGCGCGCGTCTGAACAGCACCGAAAATGCGAAAATCATTCTCGCAACCGCAGTTCGTCACATTCCATCCTCCGTCAAAATTTGGTTGCGTGCCCAATCTCTCGAACAAGACGTGAAAGCGCAAAAGCGCGTCCTCAGGAGAGCCCTTGAATTCATCCCAAACAGTGTAAAACTTTGGAAAGCGGCCGTGAGTCTCGAAGAAGACAGCGATGATGCCCGAATACTCTTGTCGCGCGCAGTTGAATGTGTACCCCTGGCAACTGAATTGTGGTTGGCGCTTGCGCGTCTGGAAACATATGAAAACGCCAAAAAGGTTCTGAACAAGGCTCGCACGGCCATCCCGACTTCGCACGAAATCTGGATTACCGCCGCCAAACTCGAAGAGCAGCAAGGAAATATCGGCAGTCTTGATAAAATTATTCCAAATGCCGTTACGCGACTTGCGCAAAAGGGAAGCACATTGGATCGCGACTCTTGGATCAAGGAGGCGGAGGAATGTGAAAAGGAAGGGTTTGTGGGTACTGCGCAGGCGATTATAAAAGCGACAATCGGGATTGATGTGGATGATGACGATCGTGAAGGGACTTGGTTGGAAGATGCCGAGAGCAGTGTCTCTCATGGAGCAATTGCAACAGCGCGGGCTATCTATGCATACGGCCTGCAAGTGTTCCCGCAGGAGGAAGGAATTTGGCGGAAAGCTGCATTTTTGGAAAAGAGTCACGGAACCCGGGAGAGTCTCGAAGAAGTGCTGCAGCGTGCTGTAAAGTACTGCCCGCAAGCAGAAATTTTATGGTTGATGGGTGCCAAAGAAAAGTGGCTTGCCGGTGATTTGCCAGGTGCCAAAGGAATTTTGGCGAGCGCGTTCGAGGCAAATCAAAATTCAGAGCAGATTTGGCTGGCGGCGATTAAACTTGAAGTTGAAACGGGAGAATATGGACGTGCACAGGCGTTGTTGCTTCAAGCAAGAACTAAAGCCGACACCGATCGAGTATGGATGAAGAGCGCCATGCTGGAGCGTCAACTGGGCAATCTACCCGTGGCGATGTCTTTGCTGGAAGAGGCCATCACAAAGTTTCCTCAGTTTGGCAAACTGTGGATGATCAAGGCTCAGATTGAAGAGCACCAGTTGGCGAATGTCGTTGCTGCAAGGGACACTTTGTCGAAAGCTTTAAAAGCAGTGCCAAAGTCGTCTCCCTCCGCTGTGGCACTCTGGCTGATGGCTTCCCGCCTTGAAGAACGCGCCGGGCAGTTGACAAAATCTCGTGCGTTGCTGGAAAAGGCACGGCTTTTAAACCCAAAGCAACCCGAATTGTGGTGTGAAGCAATTCGAGTTGAAAGCCGTGCCTCAAACCAAGCAATTGCCGATGCACTCATTTCAAAAGCACTTCAAGAATGCCCGACATCAGGATTGCTCTGGTCCGAAGCCATCTTGTCCGAATCCCGACCTCAACGAAAGGCGCGGTCTAAAGACGCTTTGATGAAGTGTGAGAACGATCCTCTAGTACTTGTCACCGTTGCAAGACTGTTTTGGAGTGAGCGGAAAGTGGAAAAGGCGAGAAATTGGTTTGCTCGGGCTGTGAAAGTGAATCCAGACCTTGGAGACTCGTGGGCGTGGTGGCTCAAGTTTGAAAGTGTTCAAGAGGGAGACACGACAAAAATGGTGGCAGACATTGTTGCGAAATGCAAGACGGCAGAGCCACATCACGGAGAAAGGTGGCAGGCGTGTGCCAAGGACCTGTCAAATACAGGGAGAAGTGTGGAGGAAATTCTGAAGATGGTTGTGTCCTCTCTTCCTGTTACTGTGTGATTCACCCGAGAGTGATGCATGCAGAATCATTAAAGACTGCGATGCTTTTTCCGTTTATTTTCCTCGGTTTTTATTGGGATGGCCTGTCTCCAGCACGGTCGTTCTGAACTCAGTGCTTAAAAATATTTGTTGCGCTGAAACGTGGGAAACAAATTGTCCACAAAGAAACCGAATGTCCGTAAAAGCACCCAGCGTTTTACGGCTGCTGCACCAACACAAGCAGAACACCAGCATCTCAGCTACAATTTCCAATGTCCTCTCCAGCATGGACCCTGCACGCGCGAAAAAGACCAAGCGCTCGCCGAGAGCGTCCGCCGTCTCCCCAGCCACATCCCCGTTCAAGCAAATGCCTCGTCT
Organism: Chytriomyces cf. hyalinus JEL632; assembly: GCA_025435555.1. NCBI lineage: Eukaryota > Fungi > Chytridiomycota > Chytridiomycetes > Chytridiales > Chytriomycetaceae > Chytriomyces > Chytriomyces cf. hyalinus JEL632. Next base: position 136,076 of record JAIWWG010000060.1, on the reverse strand, counting down.
CCCTGCCATATCCTCGACAATCTTTAAAGACTTGCAGAATCATTCGAAACTCACGGCATGCCAACTTGCGGTTCTTTCGCGTGTTGCTTTGGACAGGGAAAGTGTGTTTTATACGGTGAGTGTTGCATTGTTTTTAGTGGCAACTGTCTGTTTCCCTCTGGTGTCTCATAAACCCTTTTCTCGTTTGGATAGGGAGGTGCTGGAACAGGTGCGACTGGTTGCTGCTTGCGTTCATGCGCCAAATGCCTAAAATGATGCTTCATTTTCGTCGATGTCACAGGAAAATCATTCTTGCTGTCCGAAATCATACATCAACTGAAAACGTCCAAATCGCTGACATCTCCAGAATGTGTGGCAGTCACCGCCCCAACAGGAATCGCCGCTGTCAATGTGCAAGGATGCACATTGCACTCGTTTGTCGGAGCGGGCTTGTTCGAGTCCAAATCAGTCGATGCCATTGTCAGACATATCTCTGTGAAAAACAAAAAAGCGTTGCAACGATGGAGATCGGTGGAAGTGCTGGTCATTGACGAGGTGTCAATGGTGTCTGGGGACACGTTTGATAAATTGGAGGCGGTTGCGAGGAGGTTGAGAGGCAGTCATCTGCCGTTTGGTGGGATACAGGTTTGGTTTTGTGTGCTTTTTTTTTTTTTTTTTTTAGTTTCGACTGCTCCGGTGCTCACTCTGTTTGTTTTTGCGCTTTTGTTTTGGGCTAAGTTGGTTGTGACGGGAGACTTTTTCCAACTTCCACCGATCCAGCAAGACAAGCAGGCGAAATTTGCGTTTGAGGCTGCGTCCTGGGCTGCCTGTTTTCAGCGCAACACGTTCACGGTGAGTGTTTCACTCTCATTATCTGATTCCACCCCTTTTTTTTTTTTCTAAACAGGTGTTTTTCCAGCTCAAAGAAATCTTTCGTCAAAAAGACGAACAACTGATTCGTGTTCTCAACGAAATCCGTCTCGGCCAAGCAAGCAAAGAAACAATCTCCTTTATCGAATCCCTGTCTCGTCCCATTGCTGGTGCGGTCATTGAACCAACGAAACTGTTTGCCACACGCAATCAAGTGCATGCAGCCAACCTGGAGCGATTGGAAAACATTCGGGGACAAGAACATGTGTACAATGCGTATGACCACGGAATCGAACCTTATTACGTTGGCAAACTGTCGCAGTGCTGTCTGGCCCCGGAGGAGCTTGTCTTGAAGCCTGGCGCGCAAGTCATGTTGCTGAAAAATTTGAAAGGTGTCAAAGGAGCGCTGAATGAGAGGCCTGTTGAAAAGAACTGGAGAACCGACAATATTGCGTTTGCGAATGGGAGCATTGGTGTGGTTGTGAAATGCCTTGCGGATGAAGTTGTTGTGGACTTTTTTGATTCCGCGTCGTTGCGCCCGGGATTTAAAATGCACCGAGTTCGAGTGAAGAGGGAAGAATGGAGTATTCTTGATGCGGATGGGAGTCGCTTGGCCACGCGGACGCAGATTCCGCTCATGCTGAGTTACGCGTTGAGCATTCATAAGAGTCAGGGACAGTCTCTGCCGTGTGTGTCTGTTGACCTTGATAGAGTGTTTGAGATGGGGCAAGCGTATGTGGCGCTGAGTCGTGCGACATGTCTGGAAGGGCTTCAGGTACGTCCAATTTAAAAAATTCGGACAAGAGAGAATGGATAATGAATTGGAAAAACGAAACGCAGGTGTTGAACTTTGACGCTTCGAAAGTGCGGGCGGACAAACGCGCAGTTCACTTTTACACGAGTTTGCTTTGATGTTTAACAGCCTTTTTCTTTCCCATTTTTTTTAGTTTGTTTTGATTTTCGACTCTGTTTTTGGTCACCCTTTTTTTGTGAAGTATTCAGTCAGTTGTAAATAAGCGTGACGTGATGTGTAGTGATGTGTGTGTGTGCGTTGAATTGGGGCCTTTTCAGTGATAAAAATTTGTGATCGGACTCATGGACAGCCGCAGCTTGGAACAACAGCTTGAGGGACTGAATCTCAGATCCAATGCAGGCGACACTAGACCATCGGGTCTCGTCGGACTCCCCGGGGTACGCGACTATAACGGATCACGGCCCGCACCGCCGCCGGCATACGGTTCTCAACCTCCACAGACCATGCAGCAGTCCGGGCCTGCTCGAATTCCTGCACGTAACATGTCTGGAAGACCTTCACAGTTCCCTCAAATTGTACGCGACAGTCAGCGAAGAGATCAGTGTCTTGACGAAAAGAAATTGGCCGGTTTGCATACATGTGTTTCAAAGATTGAAAGGGCACCCCCAATTGAAAAAACTCACTTGTTTGCATTTTTGGAAAGAACCCCCGCAATCGCTCACGGAAACTCAACGCGAGGTTCTGAATCGCGTTGTTGACGGTCGAGAAAATGTCTTTTACACTGTGAGCTGTCTCTAATTCTCACTGATTTTTCTGGTCTCTAATTTCCAAATTATGATTTCCATAGGGTGGTGCTGGGACGGGTATCTACAATAATTCTGCCAGAGGCAATTCAGTGGCCGTATACTAAAAACTTGCCCGTTTTCCATCCCAGGAAAAAGCCACTTGCTCTCACACATCATCTCTCGATTAAAAGATGTATCCGATGGATACGTAGCTGTCACGGCGCCCACTGGCATTGCCGCAGTAAACATTAGCGGATGCACTTTGCACTCTTTTGTCGGAGTTGGCTTGTATGAAAAAATGTCTGTTGCCACGATTGCCCAAAGAATCCTTCACAGCCTGAAAGCTCATTCGCGGTGGTTAAACGTGCGAGCTCTTGTCGTTGATGAAATTTCAATGGTCTCGGGTGAGACGTTTGATAAATTGGAGGCTGCTGCGCGAATTGTGAGAAGTAACCAGGATGTGTTTGGTGGCATTCAGGTTTCTTTTTATTACTGCCATCATCGGGGTTTTATACATTGATATTACTCATGGTGATGTAGATTATTGTGACGGGAGACTTTTTCCAGCTGCCGCCTATTGCAAAAGGGAACGCTGCAAAGTTTGCTTTCGAAGCTGAGAGTTGGAATCGCTGTTTTGGCAATAATATGCTCACGGTTTGCATTCCCAGCGTTTTCCTTGTGACCCTCTTCACAATTTTTTGTTGTTGGGCTGACTCGGGGTAATTTTTTTGGTTGCAGCTCAAGAAGATTTTTCGTCAAGAGGATGATGCTTTGATTCGGATGCTCAACGAGGTCCGTGTCGGACGTCCCAGTAAGGAAAGCGTGGAATTGTTGAAGTCTCTTTCTCGGCCGATTTCAAACCAACAAATGGAGCCAATGAAACTGTTTGCAACGGTCGATCAAGTGCACTTCGCGAATTCAGAACGTCTGAATAGCATTCCTGGATTGGAGACAATGTACGAGGCAAATGACATTGGAACCGAATTGCACAAAAAAAAGTTGATAGATTCTTGCATGGCGGTTGACAAGCTGATCTTGAAGCCTGGCGTCCAAGTCATGTTGCTTAGGAACTTGAAAACTGAGGACTATCGAGGGAATACTGAGCTCGAATTTGCAAATGGGTCACTTGGAGTTGTCATTGAGTGTAAGCCAGCGTTTGTTGTTGTTGAATTTTATCCTGGCGGTGCAATCGGCGGCGAGGTGCATGGTGGGGCGCGAGAAACTCGGCTAATGAGCCTGTATAAACAAGAGTGGAGCATTCGAGATGCGGAAGGAGTCACGTTAGCATCTCGCACGCAGATCCCGCTCATGCTGAGTTATGCACTCAGTATTCATAAAAGCCAAGGACAGTCATTCCAATGTGTGCAGGTGGATCTGGGTCGGATCTTTGAAAAAGGGCAAGCGTATGTGGCTTTGAGTCGCGCGACGTGTTTAGATGGACTGCGGGTGATACTTGGTTACTTTTACGATAATTGTTGAGGCTCCTACTTACTTTGTTTTTTTTCCCACAGGTTCTGAACTTTGATGTGACGAAAATTCGGGCAGACAGGACAGTTGCGGAGTTTTATTCTAAATTGGCATGAGTTTCTTTCTGTTGGATTGGGGGCGGGTGGTGCGGTTTCGAAGCTGTCGCGTTCTCCGCTCCCACACGCACGTCGACTCTGCTGCTTCACATCCTCACATACAGCCCCATCTCACATATACAACCCCTCTCTCGCACCCTCCCATAAACTGATACATAAGCTCATATTGATACCCTATCTCTGATATAAAGCTTTGTCGGACTGAGAAAAGCCTCGGCGAAAGAAAATTGATCCATTTCGAAAAACCTGTTTCGGACAGTTTCTGAAACAACTAAATAAACATCACCGAAACGGGGTCCTGTTCTCCGTCTAGTACCCCCCCTCTCGACTTCTCTCAGCAGCGCACACCCTCGCTAGACATACAGTAAACGATGCCCTCGATACCAGCCACGACTCTGCTGCTGCTACTCGCAGTAGCGTCTGTCCATGCCTTTTTTCTGTGAGTGTCTTTGTTTCCCACCGTGCGTGATGGATCGCTAACTGCCCATCCCGATAGGCCAAACCGCTGTGGCAGCGTTTGGAGTGAAGCAGCGTCCCACTGCTATAAGCCTTGCTTCACACGCTTTGACTGCGTTGGTTTCAACGACGGTATGAATAACTATGATTGCTTTCATTGGCTGGATTCTCGGCCTTGTGGTACGTGTTTTGAGTTTGACTTTTTGGATTGTTGACCACGGCCCCCAACTGAATGTGTTTTTTGCGATAGTTTTTGGTATCCAACCGCCGCCTGTCAAAAAGGCTGCTGCACCGGCACCGGCTCCTCAACCTGTGCTTCATGAAGTATCCGTCGCGAAAGCACCTCAACCACGTGCACCTGCTCCAGCTCCACAGCCTGAACCCATGGCAGTTCTAGTACCAGCTCCAGTTGTTCCTGTCCCGGTTGTTCCTGTTCCAGCCCTGGCTCCCGTTCTAGCTCCGGCTCCAGCAGCTCCAGCTCCGGCTCCTGTTCCCGTTCATGTTCCAGCTGCAGCTCCGGCTCCGGCTCCTGTTCCTGCCCCAGCCCCGGCACCAGTTCCTGAATCGGCTCCGGCCCCAGTACAGAATGCTCCTCCTCCTGCAGTAGTTTCGAATCAGGAAATTTCGGCAACGCAATCGGGCAGCACTGTTGATGCAAAAATGTCATCGCCAATCGAATCGATCGTCTCTGACGTTTCGGGCTCAAAGTCTGGATCTTTACAAAAGGATAGTGTTGGTCATTCTGCCGAGTCCACATCGTCATCATCATCGAAACCAGAATTAAGTATTGCGACGTCAGCAGTAGCTTCTGCGCCAGTAGCTCAAATATCCAGTGAGCTAAAAGCTCTGAATGTAACACGCGCACCGCACCAAATCCTTTCTCCAACAACCGTATCCGAAGGCGATTCACCAGACAATGAAACTCAAGGCCTACCGGGCTCGGATCAAGGCGAACAGCTGTCAACTGCGGCTATCATTGCAATTTGCGTTGCAGTAGCAGTAGTGTTTTTGCTCGGATTTTATTGCATTCACTTGCGGTTGAGATCAAAACCAACACCACCAGCGTACGAGACTAAATTCTATGCTTCTGAATCGGGTCTTCCCGGCCCACTCAGTCTTTCCGGCTCCATTCACAACGATTTTGGCGCGCCATTGTCTGCCGGAAGCATTGATAACAAATCTATTGGAGTTCTCAGCCGGATTGCAACTTCTGCAACGCGTGTGTCGATTTTCTCTGTCAGCGCGTATAGAGATTTCAATGGTGATTCTGAAGGTCGATCTGTTGCAAGTTCAGGTTTGGAATTTGATTCAAGACTTGCGCTCTTTATTTTCTCAGCTGCACACTGACGTGTTTCTTTTTCGCGTTTTCGCAGGTCGCAGCGGGCGCTCTTGAAGATGAACACACGAGTGAATGGGAATGAGTTTCATCAGCACAGGATGCTCACATTTGGATTTGCGTGCGCTTGCATATTTGTTTTTTCATTCAGCGCTCTTCGACAGAGTTCGAGTTGTATACACCCACCCCAATTTAAAATCGCTCAAAAACAAAAACAAAAACACCCAAAAAAATTCTTGCCTGAAAAGACAAAAAAGCCACCTCACGATCAAACCCAACAACTGGAGCGAGCATGCATCTACAGCTTTCCCTTCCTGCACTAGTAGCAGCAGTGGTCCTCTTGCTTCCGTCTGTCGCTGCAACCGCGTGCTATGCCAACTTTAACGAGGCTCAGTTTCCGCACTGCAGCTTGATCGACAACAACTTTGCTCTGCACTGGGCCATCAACAATGCCACTTCACCTGCCTCCATCGTCTTTGGAGTGGATGTCAATGCGTCTGCGTTCTCAAACCCGTGGGTTGGGCTTGGCATTTCTGAGAATGGGGGAATGTCTGGAGCTGATCTCTGGATCTTGAAGAAAAACGCGTCTGGAAGTTATGTTATTCAGGTTTGGGAGATCTATTTGTGTTGTAGTTGTAGTTGTTGATGATGATCTCTCTTTGTTGTGTTGTTGGTGTTGCAGGACTCGTACGCGCTGACTGCGGGGTATCCCATTCCGGACACGCATCAAGATGCTCAGCTTTTGGAAGGTCCTCAGAAAAAGGGGGACTCCAACACGGTCTTTACTTTCAGTCGTCCGTTGGATACTTGCGATCAAGAAGACGCGACCATCCAATCCGATTTCAGACACCACATTATTTGGTAAACCTGCAATCATTATTAAACATTCGTTTTTTTTTTTTTTTTTGGAAGAATCTCAGACTGACTTGATATCTTGTGCAGGGCGTTTGGAGAATCCGCCGACTCCGTGGCAAAGCATGACGTCAAGAACCGTGGGAATACGCAACTTGTGTTACACCCCACCAAGACTCCCCCACCCCCCTTCAACAAGGCACTCTATGAATCCATCGACATTGTCATGCCGTCATTCCATGTCCCTGCTCAAACTACAAACTACAACTGCACCCATGTCGCGCTCCCCTTTTCAACAAAGAGACACGTTGTGGCGTTTGAAGGAATCTCATCGTTCCAAGGGAGTTTGGACTTGGTGCATCATATTGTCATGTGGGCGTGTCCGAAGGCTCCGAATGCGACGATGGGAGATGTGTATGAGTGTTTGCCTCAGCCGGATGATTGTCAGCATGTGAGCCCCAGTGTCACGGTTACTTCCAATGTGTAAAGTTGATGTTGACGCGCATTTTTTTTAGATTACGTTTGTGTGGGCGCCTGGCGCAGGAGTTACAGAGTACCCAAGCGATGCAGGGTTTCCCGCTGTGAGTACCCTAATTTTTTTTTCTTTTTTTTTTTTCGTGATTTCTGAAACCGTGTTTGCAGGGGCCAGGAGATGGAAACTTTTTGTACTATTCACTCCAAGTTCACTACAATAACCCAACTTTGGTGAATGATGTTGTAGATCAAAGCGGATTGAGGGTAAGAGTCTGCATTTCAACTACTTGCGTAAAGTTTTTGCTGACGTCTGAAGGAACTGCACAGCTTTATTACACCGACAAGCTGAGAGAGAATGACATTGGAATGCTCTTGCTTGGAGATGACAGCGATGATTTTGTTATTCCTGGAAATTCTCCAGATTTCACCAGCACCAGAGATGGCATTTGTCCAGCTACATGCACAAACCAGTTTGTGACTGACTTGAAGGTTGTTTTCAACTTTTTCCACATGCATGGACTCGGGTACAATATGAGCACGCGCGTCATTCGCGATGGAAATGAAATTACACCGCTGGGAATCCGGAAGCATTATGACTACCAGTTTCGTTTTTTGTTTTTTTTCTTTGCATTGTTTTCAAACCTTTTTGTTGACTTGGTGTTTTCTTTTGCAGCTTTCAAGGCTCTACTGTCCCTATCGATCCTCATGCAGTGATCAAACGAGGCGACACCCTAATCACCAAATGCACATTCATCGCCACTGACGCATCACACGCAAACCGCGCCGCCAATACTACCTACGGCGCAGGCACTGACGCTGAAATGTGCTTCAACTTCCTCACCTACTACCCCGCCATGAAAGGCATCGGCAGCTGCATGCAAATGTCCAGCTCAAAAACTAACAACCTCGCGTACTGTTCCAGCGACCATGATCCGCGTGTTGAATTGATTCAGAAACAGTATCCAAACGGTACAATGAAAAAGGAGTCCATGCAGGCGATGAAGGATGCGGGAGTGCTTGTGAATGCGAGTATTCCGGTGTTTGTGCCGTTGAAGGAAGGTTTGCAGTGTGCTTTGACGGATCAGAAGGCGAGTGGGGTTGTTGAGATTGGGGTTTCGGTTGTGTTGTTTATGGTTAGCCTTGTTTACTTGCTGTAATAAAAGTTGGATGTAGTATTTCGTCGCTTTCCGTGTGTGTGAGTGTGCACAGAGTGTTCGTGACAAATCTCCAAGCATCCGTTTAGCCAAAATGGGTTTGAAAGGAAAGCCAAGCGTAAAAAAACAAAATGTTGAGAAAAGAAATGAGCACCTCACCACCACTCACCAGCAACCTCAACACGCTCCAGAAACACCGCGGCATTACCATCAGCCGCTTCGACAAGTTTCTAGAGCGCGGCCCGTTTGAGGATGTGAACATGCGCACGGTCCTGTGGAAACATCGGTTCGTTCGACCGCTAGCGCTTGGGGAGACACTGGGATGCACAGTTAACCCATCATCTTATCCCCATCGCATTACTCTCACAGAATTGAATCGGCAGTGTCTATGTCCGTGTTTTCAGTTCCGGACTTGCGGAGAATGTATGTCGCTCAAGTCGTTTTTTTTTCAGTTGCTTCAAACTGACTTTCTCACCACGCGTTAAAAGACCTTTCGATGAAGCCATGCGCGGCAAATTCGTACCTACAAAGCTTGGCGAAGAGTTTGGGCCAAGCTGGTCGACGCATTGGTTCAAGGTATCGCTCGTTTCGCGGCGCTTGGCCCCCATTACGCCACCCACAGAAAAGGAAAGGGCTCACATGATTTCACATCTCCAAGGTCGACATTACGATACCAGAACTACTCTCTGGTCTGCCTGTTTCTCTCTACTTTAACACTGACTGCGAAGGAATGGTGTGGAGCACCAAAGGAGAACCCCTGCAAGGCCTCACTGGCGGAGACAGCCACCCGAACCGCAGTCTAACGGATGATGGAGACTGGCATATCGACTTTCCAATAACCGAATCGGCCGTGTCGGGTCAAAAATTCTCTTATTACATTGAGATTGGGTGCAACGGTCGCAACGGCGTGGCAAACAACAACAATTTGTATTTCCGACTTTCAACGGCCGAGTTACGCGTTGCAAATGAGGCTGGCGCTGGATTGTTTAAATATTTCGATATGCTTGTGCAGATTGTGAAGGTGGGGAGGTTATTTTTTTGCTTGGCTGTGTTTGTAGACAACACGCTCACACATTTTGAAAAATAGGCAAGTCATCAAGATCAACAGCTGAATGCGGACGCATTTTACACAGCAAACTTGATTGTAAATACCTTTCGAGTGGGCGACCAAGCGTGAGACACTTGCAGTATTCACCCGAACTCGCTCCAACTCATCATTCATTTGGTGTTTCCAGGTCGGTCGAGAAAGGGTTGAAGATTGCCACGAAATTCTTTGAGGATCGCAAAGGATCTGACAATGCTGCAAGACACGAAATTATTGCGATCGGTAATTGAACTTTATCCACAACTGTTTATCATTTCTTACATGCGAACATTTGGTGTTTGAAGGGAACTGCCATTTAGATACAGGTAGGCTGGTAGCGTTTGTGTTGTTGGTTCGTGAAAGTTTTCTGATGAGAGTGTGTTTTTTGCGACGGCGCAAATCATAAAGCATGGCTCTGGGTAACGTGATTTGATGAGAGCAACAACACAGGGAATTAACCTTGTCCAACACAGCCTTTTGACGAAACGAAACGAAAAGCTGGACGAAGTTTCGCAACACAACTCGCGCTCATGAAAAAGTATCCTCACTACATCTTCACGGCATCCCAAGCTCAGCAATTTGAATGGGTTCAGCAGCTGTACCCCAACCTTTTTTCAGAGATGCAGGCATTTGGGAAAAAAGGTCAGTTTGTTCCAGTCGGTGGAACATGGGTTGAGATGGACACAAACATGCCCACGGGTGAAGCGCTTTGCCGTCAGTTTTTGTATGGACAGAGATTCTTTGAGAAGAATTTTGGAGAGCGGAACAAGGTCTTTTGGTTGCCAGACACATTTGGCTACGTGAGTGACCCCTCTTCCTTCACATATATAAGGGCCAAATCTGATGAATGGTTCTTTAGAGTGCCCAACTCCCACAAATTGCGAGGGAAGCAGGTTGATTTTCTTGATTTTTCTTCAAGTCGTGCTGTTGTTGAAATGCTCTGGATCAGGCATTTCATCGTTTCTCACCACAAAACTTTCGTGGAATCGTATCAACAAGTTTCCGCATACTACTTTCAAGTGGACTGGGTAAACTTTTCTGTTGATGGCCACTTTGTCACTTCAAACTAACGTTCCTGTGACTGAAACAAGGTTGGATGGGTCGACCATTATCTCACATTTACCTCCAAGTGATAATATTATGTCGCAGGGCAGAATTACCGATGTGGTGGACAGGTTCGCATCGAGAATTTACTTTAAAATGTCCACTAATGCCCGTTACATGCAGCGTAAACCGAAACAGGGACAAGGCGTACACAAAGAAATCAGTCGTAATCTTTGGCAACGGTGATGGTGGAGGTGGCCCACTAGCCCCCATGCTCGATCGACTGAAGCTTATTGAGAATTTGGAGGGATTACCTGCCAAGATCACCTACGGAACGCCAAATGACTTTTTTGAAAAGCTGGAGAAAACTTCGGAGGACATGGTTGAATGGAAGGGAGAACTGTACTTTGAAGCTCATCGCGGAACTGTGAGCATTTCAGACACCGTTTATTGTAAAAACTGTTAAGGCTTTTTTTTTCCAGTACACCACTGCTGGGTTTGTCAAAAAAGGGAACCGACGCGGTGAAATCTTTTTGCGATACTCGGAATATTTGCACTGTCTGGCAGCCGTTTCGAAACCATCCTCACGTGTTGCAACAAAAATGAATCCGTCATACTACAATCTCGCATACCCGAAGGAAGAACTCGATCGACTCTGGAAGCTGTTGTTGTTGTGTCAATTCCATGACGTCTTGCCTGGATCAAGCATTGGCCTCGTTTTCGAAGATGCCAAAGTCATTTACGGAGACATTGAGAGGAGCTGTGAGAAGCTGATCAAGGTTGCGTTGGATCGGCTTGGGGCTGGGTTTCTGTGCCCGCCCCAGAAGCGTGCCAGCGTGTTTGACATTTTCTCGAAAAAGCCGGAGGGTCGCGATGGTGAGCTCGTTTTTCTTTCTTTTATGCATGCGCCATCTTGCAATTTTAAAAACTGAACACCTTCTACAAATGCTTGTAGGCGTCTGCGTGTTCAACACGACTTCGTGGCCTGTGAATGCATTAATTGAAATCAGCGCTTCTTCTGTTCGATCCATGAGAGCCACTCACCAAGTGACTAAAATTGGGACCGCACTTGTTTATGGTGCGTAAAATTGTTTTTTAATGCCGACGTAAATAGTTTATCTGACTTTAATTCTGTTTTGTGGTTCTATTCATCCAGTTGGCACAGTGGAACCCCACACTTCATGCATCCGCATCATGTCAGAGTTGGATTTCAATGTCGATGAAGTTAAACTTCGGCACGATGACGTTGGATACACCGTGGAAAATAAGCATATCTTGGTTACAGTGGATGTGCATGGTCGAATCACGTCTCTCATTCATAAATCTACAGGGTGGGTTCGCGATGATTTGATTTTTTGGGACAGTCATCTTAATACCGCTCCTTTTCTGTTTACGCGCAGCCGCGAAATAGTTGCTCCAAGCCAGCTTGGCAACGTGTTCAAAATCTTTGAAGACATTCCCAAAGAGTTTGACGCATGGGATGTAGAACCTTACCAGCTCGAAAAGGGCTGGGACGCTGGCGCACCGCTGGGTCTTGTCTCGGTGGAAGAAAGCGGGCCGTTGCGCGTCGTTTTGAGAGTTCGACATGAGCTCTCTGAAAAAAGCTGGATTCAGCAGCGGATTATTGTGAACGCAGTGGATGAGTGGATTGACTTTGACACGTTTGTGGAGTGGCACGAGAATCGGATTATGCTAGTGAGTCTCCATAATGGGCTCATTTCTCGTTCACTTTATACTGATGGCACGCAAATCAATATCCAGAGAGTCGAATTCCCGGTAGATGTAAACAGCGACGTTGCAACCTATGAAACGCAATACGGTGTCATTGAACGCCCCACGCATTACAACACGAGTTGGGACATGGCCAAGTTTGAAGTTTGCGGGCACCGATTTGCCGACTTGTCCGAGTACGGATTCGGGGTAGCGCTTTTGAATGATTGCAAGTATGGATATTCTGTCAGGGGCAATGTGATGCGTTTGTCGCTGTTGCGTGCACCCAAGGTTGATTTTTTTTTTTTTTTTTTGATATACAGACTAACAAGGGGCGGCTTTTATTTTTGTAGGATCCGTTCCCGGATGTTGATATGGGTGCCTGTTTTATTTGAGAATTTGAAGGGCTTGAACATGACTGACGCGAACTTTTTTTTTTCGTTGTTGCACGCAGGGTCTCATTCTTTTCGATACGCGTTGTACCCTCACAAAGGATCATTCTCCGCCAGTCGAGTGGTCGAACAGGCGTATCAATATGACATGCCACCCATTACACAGTTGAGTCATTGCTTTCAAATTCATGGTTGCTTGTGGTATGCAGCATCGCTAACTTGCGGTTCCCTTGTATTCCAGTGAAATGTCTGTACCCGCTGGATACACTGTTTTAGAGTCTCAGCAACGGCATTTCTCTGTCGACGCGCCCAACTTGGTTATTGACGCTGTCAAGCGCGTTGAAGACGTTGCGAAGGGTGCAACGATCGCAAACGAATTTGTCGTGCGCATGTATGAAGCGTATGGCGGTCGGGGTGTGGCGCGGTTTACTTCGTATGTGTCCCCTTTAATTTTCCTGGAAGACCAACAATTCCCAATGCTTCGTCACGAATACAGGTCATTTAAAATCTCGAACGCGAACTTCTGCAATATCTTGGAAGACGTCGGCGACGTGGTGCAAGTTGATGCGGAGGATGGCAGTTTGTTGATTCCATTTACGCCATTCAAGGTCATTTCCATCCGAATCATCATTTAAAATATTCAGTATTTTGTGTACAATAAATCTGTGCCGGGGCAGTTACGAGATCTGCTCATCCGATGTGTCTGACACAGTTGTTGCAGTGACGATGACTGCAACTCATGGGTTGTGATTCAACGTTACGTCTCCATAAAAATAGTCATACTCTGCGCAGCTTGACATTGTCGGTTCAGCTTTGCTCAAAGGTTTCACTCACAGAGAACCAAGAACAAATGAGGACATCTCGGTTTCGTAGCAATTGTCGCAGTAAAGGTGACTTCCTTTATAGATTTCACGCAACTTCATTCAAAGAATGAAAAACCACTCCAAACACCACCCCTCAACAGTAAAAGTGCATTGAAAACACTTAGCCCCACTCTGAAATAACAACTAAAAACAGCTTGTCCGCTTAAACATTTAGTGGGAGATGGAGTAGACACGGATGACGTTGTCGGTGTATCCGACGAAGAGAGTGGAACCGTCAGCAGACCAGGCAAGGGAGATGGCCTGGGGGATGGAGGTCTTCTTCTTGGTCTCTGGGAAGTCTGGCTTCAACTCATCAACGACGGTCTTGGTCTCCAAGTCCCAGATCTTGACACAGGTGGTGGTGGCAGCGCAGAGCCAGTATCTGTTGGGGGAGAAGACGAGGGCGTTGATTTCGTCACCGGCCTCAAGGGAGTAGAGGTGCTTGGACTCGTTGAGGTCCCACAGCATGGTGATACCGTCCTTGCCTCCGGAGGCACAGAGGGAACCATCTGGGGAGATGGTGATGGTGCTGATGTATCCGGTGTGTCCGTAGTGGTTGGTCTTAAGCTTGCACTTGGTGGCATCCCAAACCTGAGAGAAGAGAGGAAGAAGTAAGCAAAAGAAGATGCATGAGTTGGCATGAAATGGGTGGGAAGGTGAAGTGTCAGATTTTGTTGTGGTATGTTTGTCTCATAGGAAATAGATGGTCTCCTCTGAAGTAGCAAATATTATACAGTTTGCTCATCGTTCAAACTTGATAGCTTTCGGGAGTGAGTGGATTTGAGGGGTTACCTTGACGAGCTTGTCCCACCCAGCGGAGACGATGACTGGGTTAGCTGGGTTGGGGGAGAACTTCACGCAGGAAGCCCACTCAGAGTGACCGTCCTGAACGATGTTCAACTTGCACTCTCCGAGGGTGTTCCAGAGCTTGATGCTCTTGTCACGGGATCCAGAGACGATCTGACGGTTGTCTGGGGAGAAGGAGACAGAGAGGACATCGTTGGTGTGTCCGACGAAACGACGGGTGGTGGTTCCGGTGGTGAGGTCCCAAAGACGGAGGGTCTTGTCCCAGGAGGCGGACAGAGCAAACTGGCCGTCGGAGGACACAACAACGTCAGAGACGAAGTGGTTGTGGCCAGTGAGGGAGCGACGGGCGTATCCGTAGTTGGACTCGTCGCGAGACAAGTGCCAGACGATGACGGTCTTGTCTGGAGAAGAAGCAGCGGATTAGACATATTGCTTTCGGGCCATCCTCATCAGATGAGGTATCGAGAGAAGCGGAAATTGCTGCTGGGACGTTGCAGGGATTGATTGCAGGCTATCGATGGGTGCGGATGCAGGGCAGGATGGATGGCAGGCAAGCATGTCTTGAACATGTTCTACATACCACGGGAACCGGAGACAAGCAAGTCTGGGTTCTCGACAGAGGTGGCGATGGAGGTGACCCATCCAGAGTGGCCAACGAGGCTGTTGTGAGAACGCGTGTTTAGAATGCATGTGGGCTCAGGCAGTGTGCTGAGGACAGTACCTTCCGCGCAAGTGCAAAGACATTTTGATGAAGTTTTGTGAGTGGAAAAATAAAGAAGAGCAAATCCCTTTTCAACCTGCTGAAGGAAAACCAACCGATTTACACACTTGGAAAAAGGGACGATGGAAATCTGCTCACCGCACCCACTTCAACAACCACCTCAACGGCTCCACAGCCAACCCAAGTTGAGCCGGCCTTCGCGGTGGTCATCCTCTCTGGCATGCAAAAACGCGTTCGGAACAGTCTGGCTGGCATTTTTGCTGTTTGCAACAACGATGCTTCCTGCGGCAATGGCTTTACCGCTGAAAGAACAAGAACTGGTACATGTCTCTGATGAAGTATTGAAACTGGATCTGTCCAAGATTTCCCTTGCGCGAAGAGATCTGGCCGATGAGGGTCTCAGTGGGTCAGCTCAAGTGGCTCCAAGTAAATCAGATATTTTCACAACTGTAGCCCCTACTTATTCGGTTTTGTCTTTGCCCAGCCGGATCCGCATACATGCTGACGTACTACGGTAACATTCACGTTTGTTGCCTTGACGATTTCTTATATATCATCTTAGGAGGACCCGTGATGGTCAAACCCATGAATTTATGTACGTACCCTTCTTTTTTCAAATTCTGATCGGTCAACTGACCTGCACTGCAACTTGGCAGATGTGATTTGTAAGTCCCGCAACCTCTCATTCTATAACCAGCTAACAAGCTCTGGTGCGCGTGACAAATCATGATCGGTCTCAACAGGGGTAAGTCTCAGTTCTTTTATAGGCGAGACATGCACATAACTTTGCTTTCTTTATTGTGTCCCAGTACGGCAACTGGAACGGGTACGAGGACGAAATGGAGAACTTTCATCATTTTCTAGACAACATTTGTGAGTCGTCCCTCTCAATACTGCGACACAGTTTGATGAATCAAATTTATCAGCAACGGGTTCTTGGTGGAAACTGATGGAGCAGTACAAGGTAAACTCACCGCCTCATTTGAAAAAAAGAGACAATAAACATACGGTGGCATTTAGAACCCTCCAACTGCACGGTTCAAAGGCTCTGCCGTGATTCCGAAGACATCACCTACCTTGGACGAGGCGCAAATGCGGCCGTTGATAGGAAACCTGCTGGATCAAGACATATTCCCGATAGACGCAGACGCCATGTATATTTTTATTGCTGGGTTTGACACGGAGCCAAACCAGATGACCACGAGTGGGCAAAAGTACTGCACCGTATTTTGTGAGTGTACAACCTTACATTGTATTTTTTGGTTCGCATTCTTTGTAACCGCTTTATGATCCCAAATTCCAGGCGGCTTCCATTCAGACTTTGCATCGAATTCAACGGGATTCACAGACATCAAATGTACCTCCTTACTTTTACATACAATCCATGCATCGCATTGTAACGAATTGGTTCATACAGTTGGCGTCAGTGGCATGACGTGCCCGTACTGTGGAGATGCAAACCCGTGGATATCGCTGCAACTGACCGTCAGTCATGAAATCGCCGAAGTCATCACGGACCCGCTCGTAAACCAAGCATCATACGTGGGCCCACCTGTTGCGTGGTATAATGAAAAGTACGGCGAAGTGGGCGATATATGGTACAAGGGAGTTTTTAGTAGCTTTTCCTCAGGGACTGACTTTCCGTTTCTTCGGTGTCTATTCACACAACTCCTGTATAAAAAGCAATGCAATGTAAGTGACTCGGATCTTCAACTGCAGCAATGGTTGACGCTTAAAACTCTCCACAGGCCTGGAATATCCGTCTCCAAAGCACCAGGAGTACCCGACCAGATCGTGCAGGTAACTGCCGCCGTTCCTCCACTTCTCGCTCCTAACATCCAAGAACAGAAAATCTGGAGCAACAAAGACCAGCGATGCATGCCCTGAGCGGAGGCGTTGATTTTCTCCCGCAAAGAAAACGTAAATTTAACAAAATAAAGGAAAAAAAAACTCGCTTAAAAATATGGCATCGTGGGGAGACACACCTGACCCTTCTCTAGTATCACCGACCGAGAGCAGTTGAGCAACTCCGCATCCGCAGTTCACATTCAATCCCTTGTCCAAAGTATCTTACTGGAAATGTTATGCCAGGCGGCGGATGGGGCGCACCGCCTAAAGTTACCGACCTGTCGAATGGATGGGGCAAGGCAACAGCAACGGCAGCATCCACGGAAGTGGATAGCGTGTCCGATAAAGTAGCGTCACTTAGCGCCAAGGGTGAGTTGTCTCTACGCGGACGCTGCCTCGAATCTTCAACCGCTTGCCGACTCACCCCTCCGCAACTATTTCTCGACCGTTGTCAGATGAACTGGCCAAACAAAAGCATTCTCGGCTTGTCGAAGACGATGACTGGGCAACTGCCGGGTCCGGTGCAGATTCACCGTCAAAGGAACGCGATGTGACTGTCACTTTGTCGGACGGAACTGTCGACGAAGCACTGTACAAAGGTGTCAAGACATTCGACGACCTGGGTCTCTCGAACGATTTACTCAAGGGCGTGTACGCATTGGGCTTTCAGAAGCCAAGTAAAATCCAAGAAAGGGTGATTTCGTTTTTTTTTTTGTGCTTGGACACTGTTTCCTGAAACTAAACGCCTCATTTCGTTTCAATTTCTTTCATCTGTGGTAGGCGCTTCCGTTATTGCTAGCGAATCCACCACAGAATATGGTGGGTCAGTCCCAGTCTGGGACAGGTAAAACTGCTGCGTTCACACTCACAATGCTTTCGCGCGTGGATGTCAACAACCCCGCTGTCCAAGCAATCTGTCTCGCTCCTTCTAGAGAGCTTGCAAGGCAGATTATGGATGTAGTGCGCGAAATGGGAAAATTCACGTCAGTGACAACGGCTTTTGCCATCAAGGACATGGATGCTCCCAGGTTTGTTTTTTCCAAGCGTTCGTCGCTTTCTCAGGTGAACTCATGCCATCGAATGCGCGCAAATTATAATGCAGAGGCGTGAGGATTGAAGCCCAAGTGATTGTTGGGACTCCAGGAACGGTGATGGACTACATCCGTCGTAAAACCATCGACACATCTCAGTGCAAAATCTTTGTCCTCGATGAAGCCGATAACATGCTCGATGGACAAGGACTCGGAGACCAGAGTATCCGTGTCCGCAAATCTGTGCCACATTCATGTCAGATTGTGCTGTTCAGTGCGACCTGGACCGATGAGCTGCGTAACTTTGCGGCGCGCGTTGCGCCGAATGCAACCACAATCACTCTAAAACGGGAAGAACTCAGCGTCGACGCAATTCGGCAGCTGTACATGGACTGTCACAATGAAGAACACAAGACCGAAATCTTGATGGCCATTTATGGTCTCATGACGATTGGACAGAGTATCATTTTTGTTCGGGTAAGTTTGCCGTTCATTTTTTGTGCCGTTGTTGAGTAATCATACGAGCGATTCTGCGTCAACAGCAAAAGTACAAGGCTGAAGAAATCACTCGCCGAATGAATGAGGAAGGCCACGCTGTTGTGTTCCTGCACGGGTAAGGAGCTCGCTGCATTCCCTCGCCCCCCAGACTTCACTGATGAGATTTCGTTTTGTTTGTTCACGCCACAGTGGTCTTGAGGGTCCCGAACGTGACAAAGTCATGGACGACTTCCGTGACGGGAAATCCAAAGTTCTCATCACCACCAACGTTCTATCGCGCGGGATTGATATTCTGCAAGTGAATCTGGTCATCAACTTTGACATGCCGCTTGCCGCTGATGGCCGCACGGTAGACCCTGAAACATATCTGCACCGCATTGGACGCACGGGGCGATTCGGACGCACGGGAGTGAGCATCAATTTCGTGCATGACCAAAAGAGCTTCAACGAGATGGACGCAATTCAAAGACATTTTGGGAAAGAGATTGTGCGAGTGGGTACGGACAATTTAGATGAGATTGAGAAGATGTTGAAGAAGGCTGTCAAGTAAAAACCGACCCGCGTTTGTCACGGGGAAAATAAATAAAAAAGCAGAAAGGTCAGGGTGTGATGGACACTCAGAAAATGGAGACATGCGACTCATGGGTTGGTTGGGACAACAAAGTTTAAAATAAAAACCAGCAAGCGCGAGTCAGCACCCAAAACAAACTTGATAACCATGGCACCAACTCCGTTCGTATTCGTCGAAGAAAAGAAGGATTACGCGATTGTTACCATCAACCGGGGCCCCGTCAATGCCATGAATCTGCAAGTGTGGGTGGAGCTCCAAGCAGCCCTGGACCGTATCGAAGGAAACAGCAAAATGCGGGGCGTCATCTTCTGCTCGGGACTTGACAAGGACATCTTTACTGCAGGAAACGATTTGACGGAGCTGTACGCACCAATGACTTCGTTGGAAGGGTACACCAACTTCTGGACCACCCAGAACGTGTTTGTTGGCAACCTGGTTAGGAAATCTCCTTAATTTTCCACTGCTTGTGCGTCCCTCTGTTTTAAAAAGCTTGCTTAATGTTTCCCGTGCTGTAGTATTCGTCACGCTTGGTCGTCATCTCAGCCATCCGTGGCGCCTGCCCCGCTGGCGGTTGCGCAATCTCGTTAGCTTCGGATTACCGCATCATGACAGCTGGACTGGGCCATATTGTTTGTGGCTTTTTAACAGTTTTGTGCGATTCAAGCCATTCAAACCTGCGCACTTTTATTTGGGTGGACAACAGGGTCTTAACGAACCACAGATTGGTCTGCTGGTCCCAGCTCTGTGGATGGTGCTCTACGCAAAAGTTATCGGCGAGCGCCAGGTTTTGTGCAATCGTTGTTCCCATATCCATAATCGCCAACACTCATAATTTGAACTTCCAGGCGGAACTCCTCGGTTTCAACGGTGCCGTGATTTCTCCCGAAGAAGCGAAACGCGTTGGTCTGGTTGACGAACTTGTTCCCAAAGAGAAATTGATGCAAACGGCTGAAGCAACCATGGCCAAGTGGTTGAAGATTCCGTCTCTCGGACGAAGTTTGACGAAAAAGAATGTTCGTCAGGAACTCTCGGATCGTTTTACAGACAGAGGTATGTGTGTCCATCTGCTTTGCTGATTTTCACCCCTGATTTTCACCTGCCACGTTTTCGACCTGCTTTTTGTTTCAGGGGCACTCAAAACTGAGTCTGAAATGGGATGGGCATTTCTTTCATCTCCTGAGACTGTGAAGGCCATGAAGGCAACCTTGAACAGGCTTCAAGGAAGCAAGCTGTAGTGGATGTGGGGTGTTGGCTTTTTTTTTTGCCGTGACTCTTTCTTGATTGTTGTTGGGTCTGCATGTAAACACAATGAAGCATGTGTGCCATGAAGGATGGTCAGTTGAAAGTAAATGTCTCCGTGGGTGCCTGTATCTATTCCTGGAAATAACCATGTCGAAAATGCGAATGCCATCAGTTGAACAACCCAGACTGACTCAGAGTACGCCACGTGGTATACATGCCCTCTTTACAACAATGGGAAAGTGGGTGTTGGTGAGTTTGAAAGGGCAGACTTATCAATGGTCCAATTAATATTTTGTATGGAACCATTGACATGCCGAGAAACATTGAACCATTGACCAAGCTGTGGAATGGAAGCAAAACAAAAAGGGACCGGACAAGCTCCACCACAATTACACAGGAAACAGTAGCGCATCATGCATCCGTCAGATCTGCGGAACGAGTCTCAGGCTACCTCCACCACCACTGCGGGTACCTTGGCACAGCAGCACAACAGTTACGCCAGCCGCGAGCAGGTCCTCAGCTACCATTCCAACTATGATGAAGGAGAAATCGAGGAAGATGGAATGGAGAGTGACGCTGAGAGTGACTTGTTTGAGGTGTTTGATGTTGTGGATTCAGTAGTCCCACGGTGAGGAACCCTCCCTTCCCCTTCAATCATCGCTAGAGCTTCCCTCTAAGCATTAAGAGTAGCTTGGGATTATCTTCTGACTCTTTTGTTGAATTAGGACCGATAACCCCAGCACTCCCACGGTCACTTTCAGAGTCCTTGTGATTGGCATCCTCGGTTGCATCATCAACACTGCCGTCAACACAATCTTTTCCTTCAGAACGAATTCGTTTTCAGTCAGTCCGTCCATTTCAGTGGTGCTCGCGTACCCAGTCGGACTCTTGATGGCACGCACGCTGCCTATCAAGGTATTCACGCTGCCACGGATGCCATTCTCGACGGCCTTATATGCACCGACATTTACGCTGAATCCAGGTAAAAAGCAGAGAGGGGGATGAAGAGGTCTCCTGATACCAGCAAACTCATCCAATTCTTTTGCAGGCCCGTTCAACTATAAGGAGCATATTCTCATTCTCGTCTTTTGTTCCGCAACAACGCAAGTGTACGCATCAGTCAACATCATTGTACAGAGGTTCTACCTGAAAATGCCAATGAGTCCGGCGTGGTGTTTTATTTTTATTCTCGTCAAGTAAGTTATCTTGTCATTGGTTGCATTCTTTCACAGTGACTAAGAGTGGGGTTTCAATCACTAAAAAATAGCAACGTGTATGGCTACGGATTTGCTGGAATGTTTCGCAAATTTCTCGTCCGCCCATCTGCAATGCTGTGGCCCCAGATCCTCACCCACATTGCACTTGTCCGCACGCTGCACAACAGCCACGACGACCAACTCAAACAAGAACAAGAAACCCACGAAATGGAATTTACTGCAACCCGTGCATTCAGTACAAGTACCGACAAGTCCCTTTTAGACGAGGGTGGAAATTTGGAAACCCAAACGCGTCCACCTCGCTCGCCGTGGTCACGTGTAAAAGTTTTTATCGTTTGCGCCGTGATCATGTTTGTTTGGCAATTTGTGCCGTCGTATATTGCCCCGTTTTTCGGCGCTGTGTCAGTTTTATGTCTTGCATTGCCTGCTACCGATGCATTTGCAAAGTTTAGACTTTTTGGGTCGGCCCAGCAAGGAGTTGGGTTATTATCGTTTACCTTTGACTGGTCCATGATGGGAAGTCCCATTGCCATTCCCTTGTGGGCACTGGTGAATGATACCATCGGATGTAAGTTTTCTCATTGTGCGTCAGTAACTTTATATTTTTGCTCGATCCTCAATCTCCCGACTCTCAACCCCACAGGTTGGATACTTTACTGGCTCGTGATTCCGTTGCTATGGCAGTTTGACTTTTTCGGCGCCGATTCCAAGCTCGGAACATCTCCAGCCATGGGCCCCAACGGCACCGGCCAATTCACCCTCGGCTACGCGTTAAACACACAAGTCCTATTCTCCAGAAACTTGGAACCCGTCTCCGTATTCAAACTCCTTGAAACCTCCACGCAAACAACCCTCAACGAAACATATTACAATTCAGTCAAACCGCTGTTAATCACAACAGACTTGGCCATGACGTATGGAAGCAAGTTCATGAGTATTACTGCGGCGATTATGCATGTAGTGTTGTGGTACGGTCGCGATATTTACAATCGCGCAAAAACTGCCACGCGCGATTTGGATGCGGATGATGTGCATGCGCAAATGATTGATGTGTATCCGGAGGTGCCCGATGCATGGTATGTGTCGATTTTGGTGATCAACACGGTCCTGGCGTTGGCAATGTGTGAGTGGGGTGGCTTTGACTTGCCGTGGTGGATGGTGATTTTGTCCATGGTGATGGCTGTGGCGCTGCTTTTACCGTCTGGCATGATTTTTGGTGAGTAGGGTTTTTTTTTATGTTTCAACATGATGAGTTCTGACCTTCAATTTTGAATGCAGCCATTTCTGGGATTCCGATTTCGGCAAACGTCTTGTTTGAGTTGGTGGCTGGGTACATGCTGCCTGGGAAAATGATTTCAACAATGACATTCAAGACGCTGACCTATGTCAGTGTGAACCAAGGTACGCATGAACACAAACTTGCGAAAATAATAATTTTTCTGATGGTGTCCGTTTTCAAGGACTGGGACTCACGCAGGATTTGAAACTTGGACACTACTGTAAAATCCCTCCTCGGGACATGTTCCTGGTCCAGCTGTTGTCCTCTGTCATATCCAGTATCGTCGCGTTTGTTACTTGCTTTGGAGTGTTTGACGCCGTTGGAGACAAGATTCAAGCAGGCTTGGACGGTATGCGTTTTCTTTTCGAGTGCTTTATTCTTCTTCTAAACGCTTGTCCATCGTTTTCTCCATTTTCCAGGCTGGACTGCAACGTTTTTCCAAAACTTTATGGTACGTTGTTTGCTTTCCCTTTTGAGATAGTTTGTTGGGAACTGACGCCGACTTTTTCACAGACAAGTGGTTTGATCTGGGGAGCCATTGGACCCGCCCGATTCTTTGGGCCCGGTTCACCATACGAAGGCCTTCTCTACTGCTTCGTGATTGGCGCCGTTCTGCCGATCCTGCCATGGTTCTTCCACCGCCAAGGCTGGGGCCGCTGGTGGCCGCTCATCAACATCCCCCTACTCGTCACCCTCCCCGAAAAAATCGGCAGCATCCGTTCAGACATGATATCACCAGTCCTCGTTGGATTCCTCGTCAACTATCTAATCAAACGGTGGAACCATTCATGGTGGAGTCGCAACGCGTACGTGTTGAGTTCCGCTTTTGACACGGGCGCCGCGTTTTCATTGTTGATTATATTTTTTGCATTGCGGATGCAAGGAGGGCCGATGGGAGTGTTGATGCCGTTCTATGCGTTGAATCGGTTGGATCCGGAGTTGTGTTCGCCGTGGTGGTTTGTTACTTGTACCGAGCATATGGTGCAGGCGGGTGCTGCGTACGATCCGGCAGAGGACATTGCCGTGTGTCAAACATTTGGGATGGAAGCCATGATGATGATGGGGCCGCCTCCGTCATGAGTTGTTGTACTTTTTATAGAGAGCAAATATTTGAGCATTTTAATTTTTACGAATAAATTGAGTAAACAAAGCACGAATGCCAGACGTGTCTTCTGAATCGCTCAACCAGAAAATGAGCGAAGCTTCTGCTTCCTCAGCCTTGTTTGGGAGCACTGCAATACGTGAGTCGATGGCGTCTCTCGAAAGGTGCGCTTCTTCAGCCTTGGAGGCAGCCGTGTTTCTCACCAAATTTCAACAGCGAGGAAAACATGAGCCAGCTGCTCGAACACATTGACAAAGGACCATGGCTCCGGAGCTATGTCTTCAACCTGACCCAATCAAACGCGTTTTCTTCAAGCATTCTACTTGTTATCCTGCTCAACACCATCTTTCTTGCCTTGGAAACGGTCGATTCTTTCAATCGCTCGTACTGTGAGCATTTATTTCATTTGCAACTGCTTGTGGAGCCATTGATTCAGTCTTCGAATGACGCTGCAGGTTGGTACGTTGCCCTGATTGACTGCGCGTGCCTGGGCATTTATATCGCCGAATGCATTCTGAAGCTGTACTCCTGGCGTCTCTTTTACTTCCAAAACGGCTGGAACCTTCTTGGTGAGTGCCACGCACACCCTCACCATTTCTCAGAAAGCTGGAGGAAAGAGACTCAACAACCACCGTCACTAGATTTCTTCATTGTCGTCATGTCAGTCGTGACTTGGATCCTACCGTACTATTACACTTCTCAAATCAGCCTCAATACGGAGATATTCCGAGTGTTGCGGCTTTTTCGCACCGTTCGTGCCGTTCGCTCGTTACGAGCGCTTCGAACAATTAATATGCTGCAGTCCCTCAACATCATCATCACGATCGTGTTTAAATCCATTCCGGCCATGTTTAACATCGCTGTGTTAGCTGGAATCACGCTGTGTAAGTTGCCCTGCCCGTTGCAATGCGTTTTGACGTGAGCACTGAATGTTTTTTGGGTGGGGGTTGTCAGACATGCTGGCGGTGATTGCAACCGCTGCGTACCGTGATGTGGATCCGCGAAGATTCGGGACAATTGCCAACTCCATGTTCCGATTGTTTCAGTTAATGACGTTGGACAGCGTAAAACCTCCCCTACTCTTTACTTTACTCTTTGCTTTCTTGTCAAACGACTCATATCAACTTTTCCTGTTCCCCCCAAAAGTGGTCCAACTTTGTCACGGATAATCGCGACAAAAGTAGCACGATTCACTACTTTGTCGTTTTTGTCATTGTCCTTGAAACGTTTGTGTTTTTAAAGTAGGCATTCCCTTTTCTTTGCCTGCTGCCACCACTGGTCACCAGCTACTAAAAATCATTATTATCATCTTCATTCCCACCCACCCTCCACCATCTGAACCCAGCCTCTTCATCGCCGTCATTGTCAACAACCTCCAAACGGCGCGCAAAATGCTAAACCAAAAGAAAGCCAAACGCATGAACCGCATGGTTGGCGCCATGGAAAGCATTGATTCGTTTGAACTGGAACTGCAAAAAGTGCAGGATGGGCTAAGAAACGGCGAATCGCGGCGGACAAGCGAAAGTGCCGCCAAGAGTGATGAACTGGTCAAGGAGGGCATTGTGGAGGAGTTGATGGGCATTGAGAATTATTATTCGGCGGGGTTGCCTCAACGGTGCGTGTTTTTTTTTTTTTCTTTTTTTTTTCCCCCTCATTTTCGGGTGAATTTATGTTTTCTCAAACAGGACCAAGGAAATCCTTGCCAGCTATTTCATGCACTTGACGTCCCTGGAATTCAACATGAACTTGTACGAAAAGCAGCAAAAGGTTCTTGACGAGCTGGTAGACTTGGGGCGAGAATAAAACACAAACAAAAGAGAAAGGACTTTATATTAACCGTGTTGTTACTGTGCTGCATGAATCTGGAGAAAGGGAAAAAAGTACTATGTCTGCTCTTGAACTCCAACCAACTCCATCAGCTCCTTCATCGGTGGACTCGCCCAAAACCTCGAATACGCGTCTCGTCCAAGAATAACCAAAATGTGCTGATTCGCCGCTGAGAAGCAATCATGCGGCAGTCTCCATGTCGCCAACCGTTCAGGAGTCAACGCCGCGCTTGTAGCCACATCCCCAGCCATACTGACGGATTTTTTGTTTTCATCAATCGTGGGTGGATGGCTCAGCAATGCTTCCTTCTTTTTGTTTTCTTGCAGCTGTTGATACTGGTGTGCGAGGATGGCTGGTCGACTGGCACCGCCTTCTGTGACAGTCATCATACGCGAGAGACCTGCCATGCTAGCTGTCACGTCGGCCATACTGACATTGGTGATGCTCGGTCCGTTCAGGTTCCCAACAGATGGACTCGCAGCCGCCCCAGCCCCTTGGAACAAATTGACAGTAGGAAGTTCGGCAGCGCGTTCTTTGGCGCTACTAGCCAGCGCCCCAGTGGTAGCCTGCGACTCCAGTTTCGCGAGTTGCTGATCGATTTGGTTTTTGAGGATCGTGAACGTGGCAACAAGGCGGGTCCGGATTCCGAATGTGAGCGCCACTTCGCGAGGACTTCCGATGGGAATGAATTCGTTGAAAACTTCTGTGGCTGCGTTGACGTATTCGTTGTAGCTTGATATTTGGTCCAGATTTTTGATCTTGATAAGCAGGTCGAGAGCGTCAATCAAGTCTTCTTTGCGCAGGAATTCGCCAAACAGTTTCAGGCCGAGCGGGTCGTTCAATAGCTCGGTTGTGTGTCTGCGCCAGATTTTGATGTCGTTGGGTGTTGGGATTGTTCTGAAAGACAGCGGTAACGTTGAATATAAAATTATAAGGATGGAAGAGAATGATTCAAAACTCACTTGGAAGCATCCCAAATTTTCGGATCATCGCAAGTGAATGGATTTTCAGACAGCTGTTCAACAAATGGGTCCACGGGCTGGAAGGCCATCACACGATCTAAAAGACTAACAGTGCGGGAACAACGAATCAGTATAAAAAAGCGCAGATGTTTAAAAGAGGATATGGCAAAAAGAAACCTCTTTGACGCTGTCGACAATGGAACGCGCTTCATGTAATTTGACGCTTGCAACTGTGATACTTTTTTCTCGACATACACTAAAAGTTGCGCATCCGTGAGTTGTGCCTGCCAATTTTTTTTTGCCCCCATGGTTACTGCCTTGAAACAAGAAAACACGATTGAAAAAATGAAGCCGTACTAGATACTCTTCAAATGTTCGAACTCTCATTGTAGAGTCGTCCTTCATCGTGGGCGATGGAGTGTTCTATAAACAAGGTTGTGTGAGCACGCTAGAGGTGGGCACATTGCAAAGCAGCCACGGAAAGTGCTTACCGCCGTTTGCTGCAAAGGGCGCTGATATTTCCAAAACGCGTGCTCTTGCAAGAAAAAGATTCTTTTGTCGTTTTTCGAAAGGGCCTCAGTGTATCTGAGCCGGACAAGTAAGTTTGAATGAGCCACCAACAGAATGAAATAAAACTCAACTCAGACTGGACTTTAACAGCCTGCGCAATCTCATCCCTCGTCTTTTTAAACTTGAGCATCAATCGCTCCAACCGTTGTTCCTCCGACACCGTCAACTGCTGCTGCTTACTCGACCGCTGCGTCCTTTTGATCAAGTAGATGAAGTAGTCGCGACCAAGATTACTCCAAGGAACCGTCGGCCATAAGAAACTTGTTTGGAAAATGTATAGGGACGCTTCTTTGAATTTGTAATCCATGTCCACTGAGACGATGTAGCTGTAGTCCATCAAGGTTTGAGCAATGCGGATGCCGTCGGTTTTTCCGCAGAGTTTGCAGTTTGGAATGAGCCAGTCGATGAGCATTGTCCCTTTTTGCAAAATCCATCGTGAGTTCCACGAACAAAAAAGTAAGAAAATAAAGAACGCGCAACCTGTAAACGAATTCTTGTAAACTTGGAAAAGTTTGGATCGGTCCTTCAGCTCGACTCCTGTAACAGGGTCCCGGAGTCGATGAACAACTGGAACGAAAATGAGGGAAAAAGAAGTCACGTTTCACTTCACCCAAAAAAACAACATGCAAAACGGTTCATTACCCTCTTCCACCATCATCAATCGCCGCTCATTCACCCTTGCTTCAATTGACTTTTTGGTAGTTTCCTCGGGCCCAAAAGTCCGCGCCAAGTCCTTCAATAGCTCCGCTTTCGGCGCAACAGGTTCCTGCAATTTTGGTTCTTCTTCGTCCTCATGGTTTCCAGGCAGCGAAATCCCAACAGTCGGGGTCGCCGGCACAATAGGCCCAGGGACACGCGTACTCGGCGTGGCGGACTCCTGCCGTCTTACCGAGTCCGGATTCTCGCTCAACGGACTGTTTCCAAAAATGTTTTGAAACAGCGATTGTGTTGTGCTTCCTCGTCGTTTGAAGGAGGAACTGGATGTTCCTGAGAGCGCGCTGTTGAAGTTGAAGATGCCGGCGGCGGTTGCACTTTGTGCGGGGGGAAGTGGTGTTGCGGTGGACACGCGTGTTGTTGAGGCTGTGGCCGTGTCTATGGGCGGCGAGGAGCCGAGTTTGCTGTTGGTGCGCACGAGTCCGAGCTTAGAGGTATTTGGGGCCGGGCCCGGGATGGAGATGCTGGGTTGTTGGTGGGATGGCTGAAGTCCAGGTTTGGTGGCGGGGTCGGTTGGAGCTTGTTCGTTCATTTTTTTTTTCGCTGTCAGAGGTTTGAGTTGGTTTCGGACGCTGACTGGACGATGGCTGCTGCTGCTGCTGCTGCTGCTGCTGCTTCTGTTGCTGCTATGTGGAGGGGTGAGTCGCTCCTGTCTCTGCGCTTTCTCGACGCGTATTTAAGGTTGCGCTGAGAGTTGCGGGTGTTCGGGCTTCGTTAATAATTTGAACAGTCAGCAACAATGACAATTCCTCTGATTGGACAGTTGGGATTTGAAAAAGAAATCAACCAGCTTGACAGCACACACCCTTTTTATTTATTCAGATCGGCAAATAAGGTGGACGGTTCATCCACATTCATTTTGGCAGGTTTGCTCGACTTGGCGGATCGAAGTCCGACAGCCGCCTCAGCTTCCTCCTGCGTGTACGGCACTTCCTTCAACACCTTCACTCGCTTTTTGTGTGGCTTGGAGGCAAGGTGAACATCCATAGCTGGTTGAGAGATGAAGTACTTTGCGCACTGTTTGGTCAACGCCCCAAAGATTGCCATCATCAGTCAAACGCAAAAAAAAAAAAAAAAAAAAAAGGACAGCAAAAGGAAGCAAAGTATTTACATGAATGCAGTAGAATTGCCCAAGTCCAGGCAAATCAGGATCCAGCTCCGTGGAGGCCATGGCGTTCGGCTGCAGTTCCGTCGAAGAGGTTGTCGCAAGGGTTTTCGCTATGTCCTCGTGAATCTGATCCAGATCCTTAACTCGTGCGCGTGTTCTCGATGAGCGTTTTACATCTCTGATGCTCTTGTGCCTGGGTTGTTATGACCGGCGTATGTGTTTATGAATCAGTTTATCTGTTTGAGAGTGGTGTCCCAGATTTCCCCACGGCTGGTCTAGCGGCGCTCGAGGACTGAGAGTGGTGAGATATGAAAAGCGATTGCTTACATCTTCTTTCTGGCGATTCGGGTCATTGCTGCAGTGGATGTTTGTCGGTGCTGAAGCTGAAACGGTTGGGTGACAAAATTGTGGAAGGGCAACTCCCAAAAAAAAAACAAAAAGGACAAATATATTCTTGATTGGGACTGTTTTAAAAGTGAATACAACGCGCAACGGTAGCAGCAGAAGGTAGGGCTGGCATGGCACTGCCGATAATGCTGCTAAGAGGTAGTGCATGCGTCGAGTGGTGTGCTTGTCAGCTGGAGTGGGAGGAGATCAACCCAATTAAGAAGGACAAACACGCCGCAACGAGCATCGGCAGCTGAGGTGGCCGAGAAAAGCAAATGAGGCATGCATAAAGCATATGTTCAGCATAAATAATTCAGCCCTGAAAAGCTGATGTTTCATTAGCCCTTTTGAAACGCCCCTCCCCAAGTTAAATTCCGATGAAAAGCCCCTTTTTGTTTCGAAATAACTTGAACCAAAAGGGTGGAACTGAACTTGCATCGCTCCCTCCAGTCCAAGAAGAGAGCGCCAGTCCCGTCCCTACATCTAGCCATCCTACGCACTAGTCTGTCCTGCCTCTGCTCCTGCGAACCCGTCCCACCGACCAGAAAGATGCTCTCGCTTGCTATGCACTCAAACTCCACTGCCACCCGCAAGGAGAAGGAGGCCCACATGGACACTACCAAGATCCGCATTACACTCTCCGTCGACAGCGAAGGAGATAATGAAGTGCGGAGGGGAGAAGACGACGACCGAGAGATCGATACCGTTACTCTACCGCTCCTCCCTCCTGCATCACCCTTCAGCATCAACAGCACAAACTCTGGCAGCATGAGCAAAGCAAGCGCCCGCACGAGTAGCATCCACATTGTTCCCAATGAACTGCTCCTCCTTGTATGTTCTCGACTGCCGACGAATGCGCTGCTCACAATGCGTGGTGTCACTCGCAGACTCGGTGCGCTTGCATCGCTTGTTTTGCGGGATCGAATGCGCATCAGCGTCGACTCTATCGCTCAGATGCTCAGTACCCTTGAGCAGCAGCATTCTCTCGTTGAGGAGGAGAAGCGACCCCACCTCAGGCATTACAAGCAGTTTGTGCGAAACATCAGCATGAACGACATCACGGAGGCCATGTAAATGAATATCTCGTTGACGGTTTTTTTTTTTTTTCATAATTATGCAACTCACATTTGTCTCCCGATCGATCACAGCTGGTACGCTACTCCCCCCGAGGAACTCAAAACTGTTTGCGAATGTTTATGCATTCTCAAGGGTTCCATGTCATCCCTTCAAGTCAGCCCGCGCCGATCATTCCTGCACCCCACCGATGTCTCCCACACATCCAGCTCTGCATCAACCTACCCACACAACAACAACTCGGACATTACCGATTCAATCGAATCAAGTCTCCGCACGCTGAGCCTCATTGCTCCATCCGCTGAATCTGCGACCCAGTCGTTTGCCCCATCTCCCCCATCCTCACTTTCAAACTCTGGCACATCTCTTCAGCAACACATGCAGCTGCAGCTGCAGCAACCTATCCCACCAGCAGCTATGCAGCTGCTGTATACCGAAGACGCCAGTGTTGGTGTTCCGCAAACTTGGGCTTCCATCAAGAAAAACATGTCACGCTATGAATTCAAGAACTGGGTTTTGAACCTGCGTTCGAATGTGGACAAGATCCCTTACGCGGCTGTCAAGCGCGTCGAGTACATGATCATGCATGATCAGAGTATCACGTACGAACGGTTGCGTGAAGTCAGTCGGCCAGGGTACAGCCTGTTGATTGTTGTTGCTGCATGTTTGCAGTATGGAAACATTTCTGAGGAAGTCAAGTCAAAGAGCAGGGAAGTCATGGCCTGCGAAGAACAGTTGCGAAAGGGACGTTTGTTTTTGGCCAGTGTGGAAGGTTGTAATTGAGTGTTGTTTATTTTTTGTTGTTTATTGCGGTATTGCTTTTTTTTTCTTCTTTTCTTTTCTTCGGGTCTGGTCCCACCTGTTGCTATGAGGTTTGTAATGATGACGGGCAGAACATTTTATTTTTCCACTTCCGTGTTTCCTGTTGACTTTGGGGGGGTGATGGGAGGCACTTGGGACAGTTTGTTTTCGATGTTGTATTTTGTGGGGCTGGTCCTTTTCGTTTCTAGCAACCGACCCCTGCTGCGTTTTGACATGTTTGCGTATTTCAGTACACCTATAGTATCATGTAGTCATTTGTTTGACGTTCATTTGAGCCTCTGGAACTCATCAGTGAACAAAAAAAAAAATTTCAAAGAATTGTTTTGATCAAACTTTTATTGACTCCCCCTCCCGGTATACACACACGCGGATATTCGCTCCTCTGCATACTCTCGTCAACGCTTCTTTTTCTGAAACGACTGCATGAGCGTTTTTGCTTTCTTGCCTTTGCTGCCAACCGCCTGGAAGCAATGGGTAATGGTTGGTTTTTTAATTGAAAAACGAGAAAAACCATTACTTTTTCTTTGCCATCGCCACTCTCGAACACGCGTCCGAAATTGGATGCCGGCATGACTTTGAAGCTCTGCTGTGTGGGTTTTGGGACCCGCGTGAACCGTCTGAAAAAAAAAAAGATGATTCATTTGGTGTAACGAAAATTTTTGAATCAAGTATGGGAATAATGAAAGAAACAAAGAGGCGGGGAGCCAGACTCAACTCTTCTGCGCCTTCGTGATTGTCCAGATTCACTTTACGTTTTTTCCTTAAAAACAAGAAGTTTTTTGTTGAGTGCGTGTTATTGTCATTAATGCAAGAAAATAAAAAAAGGAATTCTTACATGTCAGAAGCATCAAACTGGACTGTCTGGAGTCCTCGCTCTTTGTAACTCTGTGAACGACCTAAAATCGGACGCATCCATTTTTCTTTGATTACGTTCGACCGTTTTCATGTGTTTTAGTTGTCATTCCTTTGAAAGTTGACGTTTTTGCTCACCCAGCAGATCGTTCACGATACGTAGTGCACTGGGAGTCACACGGTCGCATTTGGTGT
The DNA here is from genome assembly GCA_025435555.1 of Chytriomyces cf. hyalinus JEL632. Classification (NCBI taxonomy): domain Eukaryota; kingdom Fungi; phylum Chytridiomycota; class Chytridiomycetes; order Chytridiales; family Chytriomycetaceae; genus Chytriomyces; species Chytriomyces cf. hyalinus JEL632. The sequence continues at coordinate 103,913 of JAIWWG010000060.1, read as the reverse complement.
AAAACATGACGACACGGCCAATTTTACTTTCACGTAAGCTGGAAAATAGGGAGAGGCGCACAGCGGTTATTCATTCGAATGAAGGAGGTTGGGACCATCAAAGAAGCGTTTTACTTACTGCTCTGTCCGAATAGGAAACTTGCCAAGCGCGTTAAAGATGGTCATTTGAACGTCGAGATTCGGTAACGATCCGTCAGTCGTCAGAGGTTCCAGCCTGAAAGAAACCCCACAAAAACAAAATACAAAAGCACGCGTTTTTGAGCACATAACACTGAGAAAGAAAAAAAGGAGAGACCCCTTCGCACCATAATTTCATGCCATCCAAGATGTTGTTGTCCAAAAATTGCTCATATAAATGCGCTTTCGAGAGTTGCATTGTGACTGTTGGGAGCAGTTTAATTTTTGCAATAGCGGGTTGCTGTTTGCGATTAAAATCTTGATCCGCGTTCGCAGCTTCCTTCATTTTGTCGACGAGGTTGACGATCATTTCATCAATTTCCTGTTTCGTTTAAAGAAACATGTCGCAATAAGCATTTCGTAGTTTTGTTTTTCGCTCGCCGTATTTTCGGGAAGGGAATATCTCAACTGGATCATCGCCGTCCAATTTTTTTGCGCGTTTTGTTTTGATTCGATTCAGAGCTTCTTGGAAGTCATCCGAAACTTGTTTCTTCGCGGCTGAATGAACGAATACTCATGTTTCAGTTGCGCATGTTCCTTTGGTCGAACATAAAAAGAGTGGAAAAGGCACCTGACTCCGGATCCAATTGTTTTTCGGGTTCTTCGGGAGCATTATCGCTAGGACCGCGTGATTTTTTTTGTGAGCCTTGTTGCTTCTTCTTTGACGGCCGTCTGAGATTTATTATATTTCGATGTTGGAGTTAGAACGCCAGCGAGAATAGAGGAGTTCGAAGGTTTTCGCAAAAATAACGCGCAGAGTGTATTCACTTTTCTGCAGGTGCCGACAGGTCCTCGTCCAGTTGAACCTTCTTTTTGAAGCTTGGAAGGACTTTTGGCGGTGGGACTGTGCATAGACAAGAACAGAGATTTTTTTAAGAACCCCAATGCGTTCCTCCGAGTCACGGTACATTATTTGAAATAGAAGCAAGCTCACCGTTTGCTTCATCGTCAGAGGACAGGGCCAGATCATCGTCATCCAGGTCAGAGTCACCACCACCACCGAAGATATCGTCTAGAGTAATGTTTCGCTTTCCATCGTCTGCTGGCGCCTCGGAAAGGGCCTCTTGTTGGGCGAGTGGTGTTGGCTCTGTGTCGGATTCGTCCATTTTATTTTTATTGTGGATAGTTGAAATTATATTTACGATAAATCTTGAAGAGTTTATGATTCCGAACTTTGTTTACTCAAAATGCGCGTTCCTAAACCGAAACAGTACGAGGTGACTTTGGGTCCAGAAACAGTAGCATCGCGCATTCACTTTCTAAACTGGTCCTACTCTACATGGGGTTGGATTTCAGAGGATCGTTGCCCTCTTCGACTACTCGGGCACAACGGACGAAGAGCTGGACATCCACAACGGCGATCTCTTTGCCCTGATCAACAAAGAGAACCAAGACTGGTGGTAAATCATGCGAGTTTACAGAAACAAGCTCGTTTTCGAAGCTGTCTTGATGCTGGTTTTAAACATAGGTACGTTCGTGACGAGCGCAACGATGAACGCGTTGGGTACGTGCCTCGAACGTATGTCGCGTATGCAGATGACTCTGGGGCTCCTGTGGTTGACAGCGACAATGATGACGCGTCAGAAATGGCGGAAAGCAGGAAAGTCACCGTTGCGCGCATCAGAGAAAGTATGGCGCGTGCTTCTGCGGATTCAAGTTGAGCATATATTCAATGTTTTGTCTTTCATTTTAACTCAGCATTACCTTACGCGTTATCTTGCTGTCTTTAGGGCGTTATTCAAAGAAAGGAAGGGATGCAGCGCCTGCTGCGGAAAAGGGTCGCGGACCTCAGCTACCGACTGGCTGCACTGAATCAATTCTATCGACGTACAAGCAAAACAGTTGAGCAGCAAGCAAGCGTGATGCACAACCATTTCGTAACCAAACTTTTACAGATGATAAAGTACTTTCAAAAACGCTTTGTCCAGTCGTGAACCCGACAGGCACCGCTTTCTTGAATTTGGCAATGGACCCAGCCACGAAGCAGGTTTTATTTCTCAGATCTGTGAGAAGCCAAAACGACTCCTTAAATCCAAAACTAGCTTAAAAGCTGCCCCGTGCAGTGCACACTTGGTTTCAGCATCATCGAAGCCAAAAACATAATTCCCCTAGTGGCTGATGGGCGCGTGCTTGGGCGCCAAGTCCGCATGGCGCTAGTCAACAATCTCGACGTGTTCAGCAACGTGCACTCGGTCCCTGCAATCTACTCCAGCGAGGTCCAGAACCAGTGGAAATTCTCGGCAAAGGTGATTTTCTGGCAAAAACCTTTCCAGCTTTGGCTGAAGCTTCATTCACAAAAACATGGCAAAAACACCTTCCATCAACAAAAAACAGGCTTCGCTCTTGTTTCCGAAAGATGACGAAAACACATGCTTTCTTAGAAGCAATGATGTGGATATTCAGCTGTGTCTCATGTTTGAGTTGTGCGCGCTGCTCGAAATGTCTGACGCCAAAGATAGAACTGGTTAGCAATCTCGAAAGACAAACGATCAGGCCGCGTGGCATACTGAAAGCCGTGCCCTTTTCTCCAGATATCATCGAAGTCAGTGTTGGGTGGGGCATGCTGCCGCTCTTCACATCCGACGGAACCGCGATTGAAAACAAGTCGTATGATATTCGACTATACTCAGGATCACCCTTTACAAAAGAAGGTTTCTCCAAAGACTACAAGGAAAAGAAAGGTGTCGCTTTGTTATTGCATGAACCAACGACTTTTAAAATAATGAGCTGCAACTTTTATCAGGCTTTTTGACAACCCTCATCCAGGGCAACAAGCATCCTCGACTCAACATCAAAGTTTGGAAGCTTGGAAAATCTGTCCTTGATGATATCAAGTTTGTACCATTTATTTTGAATGTTCCAGTTGACTGACAAGATAACACAGCCAGCTGCCTGAATCCATCTGCTCCTTCTTGTCGGCTGTTCCTGTCATGGCAAAGTACAGGCAGATTATGAGCGACACGCTGTTACGCGACAAGAGTTTTGGACCAAGAATTGATCCGGCGCTTTCCATGTTCCCCACAATTTGCAATCAGAGCGACTTGCTGCATCTTCTATGTCTTGTGTGGGAGCGGAAAACACAGCAGATTAAGCAAAAGCATTCGGTATATAATCGCATTACTAAGTAGACCTGTCGTTACCAACCACCCACTCACCTCTTCAAACTGCAGAAGAATCAAAAAGTCCAGACGCTACTTCAGAAAAAGTTTCGCGAATGCGTACTTTTGCTGTGGCCTATTCTTCATATGCACGAGTTTCCAACTTACGTTGAGGGACATGAAAAGATTTGTAACGTGGGTTTTTTGTGTTTCTGTTTGTTTCCAGGATCGGCTTTTTTTGTTCAACCGCGTCTGCTTGTTTTTACGCAGGCTCGCATCGCATTCGCAAACGATATTCAAGAGTTGGGTATGTTGGAATTGCTCGGAAAAAATCGGGAGCAGTACGGAATCGCGCCTTTTGATATGGCTGAGCTTGCCTGCAATTTCCCATAAAACGCACACACACACACACCACTTCAAACAGCCTCAAGAACATCAAACGAGTTTTTACTTTATGCAATAAATGAATCAATGCCACGAGTGAGAATATATATATTCGTTTCATTTTTCACGCTCAACATCTCCCACGATCACTTGTGCATTGCATGTCAACCGCAAAAACACAACCCATCTCCCACCTCCCGCGCATGATTCATTTTGCAAGTTTACTCATCATCATCGTCACTATCAATAATACGCCGCGTTGCAACCTTCTTTGGCGTCTCGGTCGGCACAGACGCAGTATTACTCCCGCTGCCACGGTCGGCATCCTCGTCACGGTTTCGCATTTGTGTCTTTTTAGAAGCCTTCAGTTTTGCCTCACGGCGCCGCTCTTCTTCACTGTCGTCCGACATTTCAACGTCTTCATCATCGTTTTCGACTGGGTGTATTCAAAAAAATGTGGGTAAATATTTTCTTTGGAAGGATGCAGATCATGTGTGATTTTTACCAAAGTCTTCTTCGTACGCGTCCAAATTGGGTCCTCTTCTCCGACGATCCACTTCTTCATCGGAAAAGTCATCATACCGACGACCTCCGCTTCCACTGCCGCCGTAACCGCCGCCTCGTGAGTCATCGCCAAACGAAGAAGTAATTTTATTTCGCTCCGCACGCATTTTCTTGGCTGCCTTGGCCATCTCGCGTTCACTCTAATGTTCAATTTTTGATGAGTGTAGAAGATAAGTCTCGGTGGTCTACATACCTTTTCAGCCTCCCGCTTCGCCTGCAACGGATCATGCGAAATATTGGCAAACAATTTCGTTCCTGCCGACTTCATGTGCCGCTTTGCAATCGAAGCGGCCATCCGTTTATGCGTGGCGCCTGATTTATCACTTGGGACCAACATGATTGTATTTTTTAGGCGTGCTTGGATTTGTAGAGTCGATCCTGAAACTAGGGAGGAACTGGAACCAGTGGTGGCGGAGGGTTTTCCTGCATGCCGTGCGGCCAGGTAGTGGTGGTCCTTTTCCATGCTTTTGAGTTGGCAGTCAAATAGTTCTTCGCCGAGGAGGAGGGAGAATGAGCCATCGCTCCAGCGGACAATTCGTGCATTGGAGTCTTTTTCCTGCAAAACAAAAAAAAATTGGGGGGGGGGGGGGGGGGGGGGGGGTTCAGGGGAACAGATTCACAAAGACGCAGAAAATTATACAATCCCCAACCATTGTACGAGTATCCTTGTATCTCCAACGAATAGTATTTTCGAGCCGCAGCGTCTTGTCTTCAAATGCGAGGGGATCCTTTTTCAACGTGTTCAAAGCGGGTTCACCACCCAGCGAATCAATTAACGCAGCCTTGTCGAATGGTTTCGGGTCTACGGTGAGGAATGTGGGCAGTTTTCCGAGATATGTGTCCGTGCCTACTCCACCGGGAGGATTGATTTTGGGGATTTTGAGGGATGCTACGACTTGGGGTATTTCTGGAGTTTGCGATCTGATGACAGGGAAGCAATAAATTTAGAAGGCGCGTGGTGCAAGGAAGTGTGCACGAGTGGCAATAGGGTCCACACCACACACAACAGAATATCCAAGAAAAAAAAAAACCATAACACAAGCCAATATAAAAAAAAGACCATAATCTACATACTTGTTTTTGGACTCATTGTTATCATCTGAATCCAAATCCGAGTCATCTCTAAAATCGCGCACATTCTTCAATGCACTCGTTTTGGCGGCAGGAATATCATCAACAGCGTCATTCACATCATCGTCCGCATCCAAATCCATCTCACTCGCATTTGTATCGTCATTGAAAATGCCTTCCACGTTTGCAGCAGCAGCCCCAGTGTCAGCGTCAACGTTGGCAGCGTTGTCATCGTCGTCAGACAGCTCTCCAAATAAATCCTCCAAGGTGTCTTTGTTTGCCTTGTCTTCATATCCGCCGTTTTCGCTGGTGAAAGCAGTGTCTGCGTTCGGTTCGTTGGATTGTAAGTTGGATGATTGCTCGTATGCGTTGAGTTGTTGGGTGCTGAGTCCGCTTTCGTTTGGGTGCGTTTGGTACTCGTTTTCTTCGTCTTCAAAGTCTACTTGGTCGTCCAGGTCGCTCATTCGATAAAGGATACGCGGTTTCTGTGCGGGTGTATTTGCCGCGTTTTTATCGTAAATATTTATCGTTGGTGTAAATATGTTGTCTTAAATATTGGTCACAGATTCCCCTCAGGTTCTCAACCAACACCTTCACAACCTGAAATGGCAACTGCCAAAAGCAACTGATCCTTGTTCACGTGATAAATATACTTTTTTGTAAAGCACACGAAAAAAAACTTGTTCAACGGCAAAAGAAAACTTCATGACCAGCCCAGTTATTACAATTCGTTACATTGACAATCCCACTACTGTGGGTTGGCCATTTCACCAGGGCTGATCACATCGTCAATTTTGAGGATCATCTGAGTGTGTGGGTAGAGTTAGAATGGCATTCAGCACACGACACCACCAATTGAACAAACCTTGACAAGCTGTGTGGCAAGCAGAAATTGAGAACGCTTGGAAATCAATGGGTCAAAGACGTGTTGCTCTCTCATGTCTAGCGACCGAACAAGACAGTTTAGCAACATATCACAGAAACAACAATTATGGGCACAAACCGTTAGTTCCGTTGTAGTTACAGTCAATACCCAGTCTGGAGTTTCCAGTGGTTGCCTGTCTTGATTTCACCTCAGCCAAAGTCTCGATTGGGCTCAGACCAGAGTTTTCAGCCAATGCAAGAGGAATGGCGTCCAATGCAGATGCAAAAGCTCTCATGGCGTACTGCTCAACCGTTGAAATTTCATCAGCAGCTGCAGACACGGCAAGGGAGCATGTGATTTCGGCGGCACCACCTCCGTAGACAATGCGGTTGTCACGAACAAGGTTGCGCACAACACAGATGGCATCATGAAGCGAACGTTTGGCTTCGTCGATAATCATCTTGTTTCCTCCACGGCAGAAGAGTGTTACTGCACGGGTGTTGGCGCATTCTTCAATGACCAGCATCCGATCTTTTGTTGTTCCAAAAGAGATTTCGCGAACAACTCCAGCTCTTCCCAATTTCTGTGCATTGAGTTCTTCGAATCGTGGCACGATACGTCCGTTGGTTGCGATTGCAATAAGCTGGAAAATGCAGAAATATCTTTAGTTTAAGAGCAAGAATCGATCACTTAAAATTGCTCACCTCAATTTCAGGACCTCCTACCCAGCGCACAGCTGGAAGCTGGTTTTGCAAGAGCAAGTGGTTGGCCTCGTCATCGAAACCCCATTGGCAGATGACTAAGTTTGCACCAGCACTCTTGACCTGATTCACCATTTCCTCAAACTTTTCCCGTTCATAGTTTTGCAGCTTCTTGTACTCCTCGACTGAGGTGATGTCCAACTTGTGCTTCGTCTTAGGCTTGGGTGGCTCAAATGGACAGGTAAGAATCGCAATCTTTGCGTCGCGAATCTCCTTTGGCATTTGTGGGTGAGACATGTCCTTATCCACAACAACACCGTATACGAGTTTCGAGTCGGCCAAAGAACCTCCCATCTTTCCATCGATCTTGATGAGTTCAAAGTCAACATCCTTTCGCTCCAAATCGGCAACAGACAAGACGGCATCAACAGCCATCTTGGCAAACTGGTCGTGACATTTTGAGACACTGGGGAAGAGTTGTCAGGTTAGATATTGACCAACGATGGGGTGGAAAAAAAATTTACATTTTGGAACCAAGAGAGGTTTTCGCCGTCTTCATCAGAGTTTCAGTGGCATCTTTTCCGATAGGAATCACATCGGCGATAGACTCAAGGTGCTTAACAGCCACACCACACGCGCGCTCAAATCCGTCAGCAACTCGAATGGGATGAATTCCGCGGTCCAAGAGTCCCTCAGCCTGCTCAAGCAAAGCACCCGCAAGAACTAGTTTAAAAACGTCGCAGTCAATCTCACAGCAGATTGTAAATCGGCGTATGAGCGAGAGATACGAACCGACAACACCGGTAGTTCCATCACCAATCTCGTCATCCTGGGACTGTGACAGCTGAACCAGAAGCTTTGCAATCTGATGGTCCACCTCCATTTGACTCAGGATGGTAGCTCCATCGTTAGTGACGGTAATGTCACCGTCGGGTGAGATGAGAATCTTGTCCAAGCCTGCGCGAAGTATTAAATATCGCGCAGCAGCAGAAAAACATACAACCACTTGTCACCTCGTGGCCCAAGGGAAGTCTTAAGAATGTTGGCTACGGCTTTCGCAGCGAGAATGTGTGACTGCAGTGGCAGGGTTTGGGGATGAGGCTGTGATGGAAGTGAATGGCATAGACATGGATGCACACCTTCTGCGCCTCGAGTCCGCGAATGCGAGATTGCTTTCCCTCACGCACAATGATGAAGGGTCGACCTGAGGAGGGTAGCGGGGAGTTGTTTAGAACCAACAACAGACATTAACGCGAAGCAGCCCCGGCGCATCATCGAGCGAGCAAGTCCTTCCTCCACGCTCACACCGTCTTCATCAGTCTCGCAGTCTTACCGTATTCATCTTGCACAAACTGTGCCTCGTGCTGGGGTCCTGGCATTATTATGAGTTACTTTTTTTTATTTGCTTTGCAGACTTGTAATATTGGTAAATTTCGATTTCACTTTCCACCCCTCGCCCTCCCTTCCCTCAAGCACGGAACAAATCCCGCTCACTCATGCAGAAAGTCCTCGGCTACCATTCTCAAACCAGTACTGCATGGAGCTACTGGATGTACCTCTTGGGAAGATAAAACAACGCACGTCTCAATAAGAGGAATAAACTTGACGCTGCTGCCACCACCATGCAAAAGGACCAGCACTGAAGGGTAGGCGACAAAAAAAAAAACATACGGTGATTTTAAGTGGGCTACCAGTTGTATACCACGACGCTGAGTGGAAAATTCAACTGTAACCGAATTGCGGCGACCGCAGTAGCTTCAGGGAAAAGCAGAGAATTAACTCAGCTGTTGAGCGATCTCATATGCTTGTGATGTGACTTTAAATTGGGGTCTTGTAACAACTTTGAAGGAAAAAAAGAGTTGCTTTGTCCGCAACTTCAAATATATTTAGATGGGCAAGGCTGCACAACAGGAAACCTGTTTTGTGTCAACCGAGGAGACACCACCCAAAAGGATTGCATCACACACATCCTCTTCGATTTCGAGTATTATTACAGATCTCTTGAATTGGGACCATTGCGCGTATCGCGTTTTTCGTTCAGGTTGACTCGCTCAAGTGAACATTTTTGTATTTAATTTCAGGTGATAAATTGCAACAAGCATTGGCTGTATAAAACCCTCCAAATGTCTTCTTCTCTGGGGTATTCTTTCCAGTGTTTTTACACTGGACTTTTTTTCCATGTTTTAATGTGCATTTTCTGTTTGGTTTCATTCCTGCCGCTCCATGGCAGCTTGAATCATTTCCATCATCTGAAGCTGCATTCGCATTTGCTGCGTCTGCTGCGCTTCCCTCGATTCTCGCTCCTTTCTTTTTTCTTCCCGCTCAAATTCCCGCTCCCTCTGCCGCTCTTCGTGCTCGGCTTCGAATTTCCGCTTCTGGAAAGCAAGATGCTGTTTTTCGAGCTCGAGTTTAGATTCGTCAAGTCGCAGTTTTTGCTTCGTGAGTTCAATGTCTTCGGGGCGGAGGGTTATCGGTGAGAGGGCAGATATCAGGTTTGGAAGGGTGTGGATGAGATCTATTGTCGCGGAGCTGGCGGCGCTTGCTGCTGATTCTGTTGCTGTTGTTGTGGTACCTGGGGTTGAGATTGGGGCAGACGCAAGTGCGGGCGCGATCGAGATGGGAGTTGCAAGGGGTAGGATTGCGGGAGTCAGTTCTTTGCGGTGTAGTTTGCGTTTTTTTTGGATTGCGAGTTGAGGTTGGAGCTGCAGTTGCACTTGCGATTGCGGAGGATTTTGTTGCTCTGCCTGATGCACTTTTATCTCCAGTAAATGCAACTGCTGCGTCGTTTGTTGTTGTTGTTGCTGCTGCTGTTGTTGTTGCTGTTGTTGCTGCTGTTGTTGCAGTTGTTGCAGTTGTTGCAGTTGTTGCAGTTGAATTTGGACTTGAAGTTGTTCGTGCTGCTGTTGCTGTCCTTGTTCAAATCGGCCATTTTCAAGTTGAGAGTGATCCATCTGCGGTTGTTGGGTCGGTTGGATAGGTTGAGGCTGGGACGGTAGCATGGGTCCGGATTGAGATGGTGGTGGAGCTGGCGCTTGAGGGGGCAGTTGTGCTTCTGGAGTCTGGTCATTTTTGGCCTCACCCTCGATTTCCTCCAAGTCAGCGACGGAACCTTCAGATATTCTTTCCAAGGATGGTGGTTGAAGATATAGTTGCGGTACGTGCAGAAATTGAGGGGTACTGGGTGTGAGTGTGGAAGAACTGTGATCTGGAGTGTTCACGCGAGAAAAATCCCGCTTTTCCGATTCATTCAGCTTCTTTTCCTTTTTATCCTTTCTGCCTTCCTCGGACACCTGAGATGTGATGGTTGTGATTGATCAAGTGGTAGTGTAAGTGTGACTAATACTGAGCACATGATATCGAAAATCACCCTCTCGACCAGTTCTGCCAGCAGCTGCTCCCGATACACATATTCGCTTTCAGAGCCGTTCACGCGCAGCGACAGGGCCTCGCCCTTGCGGAAAACTTGAATCAGAGTCTTGATCCTCTTTTGGCACATGGGTCCCGAGACAGAGTCCAAATCCAGCAGCGCATTCATGCTCGCAGCAACTTTATTCCAGGCAGCTGATACGCGACCATACGAAGCGCAGTACGGCGTCTCAAATAGCACTTGCCGCAACAGCACAAGATCAGTGGCTGGTTTGAAGTGGAACTTGCGTCGCTTGTTTCCATCGGTATCATCTTCGAAATCCTCATGATCAGCAATGTCGATGGCATTAGGGTGGTGTTGGGTGAACGGTGAGGCCGGGGTCAAGCTAGAAACGTCTGAAGAGTGCATTTCACTGTTATTGTGACCCATGCCAAGGCCTAACGGTTGACCGAGCAGTTGTGCGGGCGTCTGTGGCTGTTGTTGGCCCAACTTGCTGCTCTTGGACGGGGTTTGTTTCGCCTTCACGGATCCCGGCTTTGTGATCGTCGCGGTCTTAAGAACATTCTGAGAGTTTGCAGAGTCCGATGCGGCTGTCAGTCCTGGGCTGGCGTTGCTGGAGTTAGTTGTGCTGGACAGCAGAAACACCTCGTGCATTTGTTGGTGTTATTGCGCCCAAAGGTGCGTAAAGTTAAAAAAAAAGAGAGCGGCGTTAAATATTCCATATACGCGTCATGACCGATTTATATTCTGTAAAAAAAACAACAGCCCACGCTCACAGCAAACATGGATCCAGTTAAGCCACTCACCAACTGTTGCACATGCCCCCGCAAAATACTCATCCGCAGCATCTCGTTCTCTCGTCGAAATCCTCGCACCGCCCCAGAGACTCGCACGCATGTTTGGACAAGGAATGCAGGCGGCCCAGCCTGGCATCGACACACCAATGGTCGATACCGCAGAGACTGTCCACATTTCCTCGCTCGCACTACTTAAAATGCTGAAGCACGGACGGGCTGGTAAAATATGGACAGATGCTAAATTTTTTTAACTGTTTCTGACTTAATGCACCCAACGTATGTGTCGGCAGGTGTTCCGATGGAAGTCATGGGCTTGATGCTTGGCGAATTTGTCGATGATTATACTGTGCGCGTCGTGGATGTGTTTGCCATGCCACAAAGCGGAACGGGAGTCAGTGTTGAAGCTGTCGATCCCGTTTTTCAGACAAAAATGCTGGATATGCTGAAGCAGACTGGCAGGTTTGGTGTCAATTTATTTTCCTTGGTTTCTTTATTATTTTTTTTAGTACTCACCGATTCGTTCAACAAAAGACCCGAGATGGTTGTGGGATGGTATCACTCGCACCCTGGTTTCGGATGCTGGTTATCGAGTACCGATGTGAACACTCAAAATGTATGACGATTTTTTAATTGCTCACCTTGCGCTGCATAAGTCTGACTTTGTTTGGGTTTTCATCGATACAAAAACAAAGAGCTTCGAGCAACTGAACCCACGTGCAATCGCCGTCGTTGTGGACCCCATTCAATCCGTCAAAGGAAAGGTCGTGATCGACGCGTTCCGCTTAATCAACCCCCAAATCCTTGCCACCACCAAAGAGGCGCGTCAGATTACGTCCAACATTGGATACCTCAACAAGCCTAGCATTCAGGCTCTGATCCACGGCCTCAACCGCCACTACTACTCCATTGGAATCAACTACCGCAAGAACGAGCTTGAGCAGAAGATGTTGCTGAATCTGCACAAGAAGGACTGGACCCAGGGACTTACGCTCAAGAACTTTGACGAACATTCGTGTTCGAATGAAGAGAGTGTGAAGGTGATTTTTTGTTTAAATCCTGCTGGGGGAGCTCGGGAGCATTGCTTTCTGAACTCGAAATTCATTTTTTTATTCAGAAAATGCTGACGCTGAGTGAGCAGTACAACAAGTCTGTGGTTGAGGAAAGTACAATGACTCCTGAGCAGCTCAAGACGCGCCACATTGGTAAACAGGACCCAAAACGTCATTTGGAGGAGAAGGTTGAGGAGGTGATGGCATCGAACATTGTGCAGTGCTTGGGATCCATGCTGGATGTCGAATCCTTTTAAAAGAACTGCAGCAAATGTACCCCTCACAAATTTATTTAGTTGGTGTGTGTGTTCCGGACATGCAATAAAGAAGCAAAGATTGCATGTCTGAGAAATGTCTGATAAATCCGCGCAAAAAGAAAAGAGTCAGAAATGCTGTGCGCGTTTGAGCATGCATGGCAGAGCGATGCACCCAAACTGCGAGTGGGTCACGGATGGGATGCTGACTCTACGTCAAGGACCGAATCAACGAATAGAGGAGTCAAGCTACGGAGACATGCGCAGCTACTCTCAGAGACCGATGGGCGTGTGACGGAGGCAGTGCTGCAACGGGCAATGTTCAGCGATCTCCTCGGAGCTGGGGCCAGTGTCGGGCCGCGTGCGATGGCTGTCTCGGTAAAATGCGATCCCTGCTTTCGAATTCCAGCAATCTGTTCTGGAATCTGTTTCATCCGACCGTTTCTCCATTCGATATGTTATTTGGATCCATATCTGATGCCCAATCTATGTGGCAGGACTGTCTCCTTGCTGCGGCAGGTATCGCATCAACGCCGTTCACTCTCTGTCCCAACACTGCCATCCTCGCATTCACACGCAAAACACGCCGTATGCGCATGATGGCGTGCTCTATCGCCGTCACCCAAAGGTACTTTGCCTGCTGACCAGAACTGTGGCTTTCGAAAATAATCGCAACACGCAAAACTGACTTGACATCTCCTCAAAAAAGCTGCATTGCGCCGTTCCTTGTCATGGGCAGTCACGTTGCGAGGCTTGAACTCTTGCAACAGCATCCAACTTCAACTGCACATTTTCAGCTGCAGCAACCGCATCCCGCCCTCCTTGCCTTTACAAGCTCGCTCCAGGCACTCATTGCACATATTCGCGCGTCCATGCATCATCTAGAATCCCAATTTTGTCTCGAATCTGAGCCTCTCCAATCCGACGCTGTTCTCGCCATGGCATTTGCTATTCAACCCCTTGGTGCAACTGCAGAAGCTATAGCGCGTGTTTGCAAAGTAGCAGTTTCCTGGGACTCTGCCTCTGCCGCAATCGTGCCGCTGGACGGAAATGCACAAAATCTCCACCTACCGCATCCATCTCTCCTCCTATCGCGATTATTCGAAGCGGTGACATTTGCTCAAACATCTACTTGCAGTCACCCATACCCGATCGTTGAACGTGTTCTCGTTTCATTGTTTGAAGCCGTTGCGAAACCGTTTGCCGCGCATTTGGCTGTCCTTGTGGCGCTCCCGCTGGGTGGCACTGCGCACCAGAGCGGAGAATATGATACCGTCCGGTTCCTGAATGCGTTTCAATCGACACATACCGCTAAAAGTGGGGGCTTCTTTTTGGATTTCTATTCAGCGCAGATGCGGATTCAGGAGCCCGACTGCATGCCTGCGTTTATCCCAGCGAAACTTGTGGACTCTGTACGGCATTCAGGATTTTGTTTGGATTTATTGCGTGGCTTGAGTCCGAATCATTTGGTCTTTCGAGATGGACTTGCTGGTGGCGGTTTTGGGATCGCTGTTGTAGTCTGTTGGAGTGATGCCAGATTGTGAGTTTTTTTTCGGGTTCTGAATTCGACTGATTTATTTTGCTCATATCTCTTGTTTAGAATGGAAAAGGCAATTGCCCATTACTTGGACGAGTATATGCAGCATGTTCATTTGCGGGAAGATGAGATTCGGCAGACTGTGGAACGTGTTGTGCACGTGCGCAATGAGCAGTTTAAACTGCTGGACTTGGAACGAGTAAAAACCCCGTCTCTTTCCCTTGCGTGTTTCTCCTGCTAACTCCACTGCGTGAACACTTCAGAAAACCACTCTTTCAGCACCCAAAAAAGCTTCTACACCGTCACCATCCATCCTCGCCAAAAAGCGCTCATGGCGTCACCAAGTCACCCAATTCCTATCCAACCTCGCCGCCCAACGAGAAGCCGCCGCACTTGCCCAAGCGCAAGAACAAGCACTCACCCTCTCCCGCGCGCGCAACCGCCTCGCCGCCGAAGCCGCACTGCGTGACGCTGAGCGCGTATCCATGTTGCGTGAGTTTGAACGGAAAATGGACGCGCTTGAAGTGAAGGCTGTTCAGGTGGAGTTTGACAGGGCGAGACTTGCGCGGAAGGGGTTGTTGAGAGAGTTGTATGAGAAGGAGCGCGGGCTTGAGGATGAGTTTTTGAGGAGGGAGAGTGCAGGTTTGAGTGAGCCCATTAACGCGAAAGAAGAGAAAGAAGTTGGGATAGGTGGTGTGATTGCAGAAGTGCGTCAACGAGAGAAGCAACAGGATTCAGAAGTGCTTCAAGAACAGCAACAGGATTCAGGGGAGTTTCAAGGACAGAAGCAAGATTCAAAGGAGCTTGGAGGTGGAAAGCAAGACTCAGAGGAATATTCAGAGGCTGTTGGTGGGGAAATTTCAGTCTCAGCAGATGCATCGATGGAGAGTGGTGTGAACCTTGAAGATGATAGCAGTTTTGTATCGGCACTTGACATCTCGCAAACGGGTGGCGGAGACGTGGTAGAGGGCGCTGCTGTGGAGCAGGACATGCTTGAAGATGAATTGCCCTCTGAGGATATTTCATCGTTGCTGGATTCGTTTGAAGTTCCAAATTCGGATTCGGACAGTGACGAAGCCAATGAGGATGTGCTTGATGGCCTGAACGATGCATTCGAAAGCATCTCGGAGCGCGAGATGCTTGACGCAGTTGTTGAAAGTAGTCGCCCTGTTGCATCATTGATTTCCGAATCAAAGAAACTGCTCGTGAAGGAAATTTCCAAGAAATGCGCCTGCCATGGCGTTGTAGATTATCTGTGTCCTTCAACTGCGTTCCCAGTTGCAAACAGTGTGTTTGAAGTGATGCCGTTGGAAATTGTTTTGGATAGGACACTGTATCGGTCCATTTATGCGCGTTGCGATTTGATTTCGCGAGAGGTAAAAAAGAAGCAGGAATATTACTGCGCTCCTTTTTCTAATTACGCATCGATCAGACTCTTCTTGTGCTGGTTCGAAATTTAAAACTACCAGCCTTGATGGAATCTTTGGGGTCGGCATTTTTTCTCAAGGATACCTTGTTCACGGAATATATTATCGCGCTTCAAACGCAGACATCCAGCAACAACCGACATTCTTTCTTGCAACCCGCATTACCACGAGGACCTGTTTGTGATCTCCTGGATGGTCCCAACCCGAGCTTACGTCTCGTCTGGACCTCACGTGCACGCAAAGCACAGCGAGTTTCGCTGCGGTACACACCGAACCAAGGTGCACTTGAGTACGTGTTTCCAGCCACGCTTGTTGCCAAGTATGAGCGCGTGTTTGATTTACTGATGGAAGCGCGACAATGTCTGTTTTTGCTGCATCAAAGTGTGCCGTTGGCGTTTTCGCGGGATCGTAGACTGCAGCAAAGAGCTTGCTCGTCGACGACAACTGGTGCTGTTGCTGTTGATGTTGGAGTGGACTCGCTGATTCTGCGGTTCCGCATGGAAGCGTTTGAATTTGTATCCAATTTATTGCGCTATTTCCATGAACTTGGGTTAGCGCCGTGGATGCGGTTCATGCAGCTTGTAGAGCGCATTGGGCGTGACGAAGTTGGACATGGACGCGCCGGCGGCGGGATCTCTGATCTAAAAGCACTCGAACGCGCACATGCGAGCGCGTTAAAGCGTGTGGAGTGGTTCCTGTTGCTGAGTAAAGTGCACGAACCGGTGCTGAGACTGTTGAGAGACGTGTTTGGTGCGATTGAATCGATCTGCGGTGTGATTCGTGCCGGGACGGGTGGAGCTGCGGTACCGATGGATGTAGGGGTGTTGCCGGAACGGTATCGTAGTTTGCGGGAAAAGATTGAGATTTTTGTCAAGGTTGTGGACAAGATGAAGGGGCTGGATATCTCACCTACGTTTGATGCAGATGCAGATGGTGATGGGGAGTGGGGGGAGGGAGGGTACAGCTGTTTGGAGAGTCTGCTGCTGTTTGTAAATTATAACCACCATTATGCGCGGTGACGCGTTTCGGTATGTAAAGATGCTTTATTTTAATGGAGTTGTTGTTGGAATGGAATAAAAGAAAAAGCAACTGTCTGAAGAGTGATGGGTGTCTAATAGTTTGAGAAGCCTTCGTAGTTTGCGTTGGCCTTCTTTGCCCTAACGTCCGTGTACTTGTCGAAGCGCAGCAAGACCAGAGGGACAAAAAAGATGACTGATCTGTGAATAAACATGAACAGCGATGCGACGCCACCGACCTCGCCGAGCCAGTTGTACTAGTTAAGGTTACTGTCAGTGTTGTCGTAATTGAAGAGACACAGCTGGAACTAATGCTCACCATGTCCAAGGGCAGGAATGTCTTTTCATAGACAACCTCAAGGGACGGGTACCGGACGTTGAGTGCGATGGGAGACGGGGCTGATGCGTTCAAAGGGATGTTGAGTCCGAGGGTGGACACTTTGGTCTCGTAGCCCAGCTCAGTATCGCCGCGCAGATCAATCTCAATCAGTTTGCGTGTCATGACCTGTCAATCAGAATCACGGTTCAAACATCTTGTAAACATCCATTTTTTGGCAGTTTCACCTCAACAGCCGTGTAGGTAGCAACTGCAAAAAAGTTGTCATAAGTACGTCCATAGTGGGGACTGAAGGTATCATTAGACTGGTCGTGCAAGTAGACAAGCGCGCCGTCACGGTTGCCAGCAATCGTGCCATTCACGGTGACGCCAATAGACAACGAATCGTTCGCGCTCGATGCAACAAGGATACGGCCCGGTGCGTCATTGACAGTGACACAGCTCAGCAACACGCCCTCGACTTGCTCCATTCGGACATTGATGCCTGCAACGTCACAAGGCACTGGTAAAAGGCTGGCTGTTGTGGAAAGAGTACATTCTGTCACGCCGATCGTGGCCCATTTGTCGTGGGCACAGATTGTGATGGCAGGGTACTCGAAGCTGGCGGGTGGCACTCGGGATGGGAACAAGTCGTCAAAGTATTCAATTGGGATCAGTTTGGGTTGCTCCGTTGTGCGGAACGTAGCCGGAAGCTGCATGAGTGTAAAATTTCATATGTGCATGTTGGTAGCATAGTAGTACATGTTAGTTTATAGTATTCTTCTGCCTTGTCACGAAGAGGAATCACAAATACCTGCGTAACGACTCGGTGACCCCGCACTCCCGCGTAAATAATCATGATAAACACAAAGAACGTGCCGAGGAGTCCGCTGATTGCATCGTAGATTCTTTGCCCGCGTGCGTTGAAAATGCGGTTACTGTCGGCAATGTAGTTTCCTTTTTATGTGGTGGTGGGTGTTGCCAGTAGTCAGTCAGATTGCTGTGTTTCAGGAGGGATGAAGCATCTTACCCATGGTTGAGTTGAGGTGGTACGCGTCTAGTTGTTTCTGTCTTTTCTTTTCTGGCAGAACTGCAGATACCGCGTAAATCTCCTTGTCTGCCTCCAAGAAAAAATGAGGGATTTACATGCCATAAAAAGAAGACCCTCACACACACTCACACACACACACACACACACACACACACACACACACACACACATTACACAAGAAGAACGACATGAATTGTTTTATTTTAAATTCCAGGTTGTGAAAAAATGGGCTCCGATATGCAGACGAGGAGATCACTTTTTGAAATCCTTGTTAAACTCGCGTCCGATAATCATGCGACGAATCTCGCTGGTTCCGGCTCCGATTTCGTACAACTTAGCATCTCGCAGAAGGCGTCCAGCGTCGTCTAATGCATAAAAAAAGTCAAGTTCAATAACTCAATCAATCGAGCAATTTTAACAACTTCCTCACAATCATTAATGTATCCGTTTCCTCCCAGACACTGAATCGCATCCAACGCAACCTCAGTTGCACGCTCGGCAGAATACAGAATCACTCCAGCGCAATCTTTTGGGCTCGCGTATCCTGCATCTGCACCTCTGGCGACATTGTAGACATACGAACGAGATGCTCCAAGTTTGGTGTACATGTCGGCCATCTTGGCTTGCACCAGCTGGAATTGTCCAACTTGCTGACCGAATTGAGTTCGCTCGTGCACGTATGGAACGGTAATGTCGAGAGCTGCCTGCATGAGTCCCAATGGACCACCTGCGAGAACAAGACGCTCGTAGTCGAGTCCAGACATGAGGACGTAGACCCCCTTTCCAACATCGCCCAACACATTTTCGGCTTGCAGACAGAAAAACAATTCAGTTTTTTTTTTTTTTTTTTGAAAATCAACTGGTGCCGAATCAACGGTACCTGGCACTTCGCAGTCTTCAAACACAAGTTCGCACGTGTTGGATCCACGCATACCCAGCTTGTCCAACTTTGGCGAGCGAGAGAATCCTTTAAAGTCCTAATGAATGAATGCGACCGAATCAGTTTTTTTTCCCTAAGAGCGCGGTTTGCAATGCATAAATATCGGTACCTTCTCAATCAGGAAGGCAGTGATTCCCTTTGGACCCGCGTTGATGTCCGTCTTGGCGTACACAACCAACACGTCCGCATCTGGACCGCTGTTTTTTCGTTGTCAGGTAAAACTCATGAACTTAACAAAAAAGAACATACTTGGTAATCCAAAACTTTGTGCCGTTCAAAACGTAACGGTCGCCTGTCAAAAAGGAAAATACATTTCAGTCTCAGAAAGATATCGACCCCAACAAAATTCTCACCCTTCTTCTCAGCCTTCAATTTCATGCTAACAACGTCACTTCCACTTCCAGCTTCACTCATGGCAAGCGCACCAATGTGCTCTCCAGAAATCAGCTTGGGCAAGTATTTCTCTTTCTGCGCTTCATTTCCGTTGCGGACAATTTGGTTCACGCAAAGGTTGCTGTGGGCGCCGTATGAGAGCGCAACCGATCCAGATGCTCGGGAGATTTCTTCCATCACAAGCACGTGGGCGAGGTATCCCATGTTTTGGCCTCCGTACTTCTCTGATTCGATGCGATGGGGCGCATGTGTGAGCGGGATATGGCCGGAACAAAAGTGTTGATGGAAAAGAAAGAACCTGGGGCAGTGATTCCGAGCAGTCCCATGTCTCCAAACTTCTTCCACCTGTTTTCAATAGCATGCGATTCAGTTGATCAAACTCCGCCCCACGTGTCTACGAGCATCTGTGAGGATCAAGAAAAGGAACTCACATGTCCATTGGGAAGGCGTTCTCCTTGTCGATTGCATTAGCGCGGGGGGCAAGTTCTCTTTGAGCAAACTCGTGAACGGATTCCCGCAACTATGTTATATCCGAAAACAAGGCGTCAGAGAACAAAACGGATCATGGAGAGAGAGTGGGTCAAGAATGTATACCGTGGTCAGCTCCTCGGAAAGACCCACGACCCTTGACTCGTAGGAGTCGTAGGCGAGGGAGGAAGCGGCACGTCGGATGGAGGGAATGGCGGCCACGCGAGCTGTGGTGCTTGTGCGGAGACCGAGACGAGCGATTTGGTTGAAGAGCATTTTGGTTCTTTTCTTTTTGGCGATCGGGAAGGAAAGTATGTTTGAGTTCGGGAAAAGTCGGGATGGGTAAAATGTGGCACACCAGTTTTTGGATTTGTTTTGCGTTCAACTGCTGCGATGCTGGCAGTTTCCTGGTGGGCGTTGGGAGTTGCTCTGGTGGGGAGAAATGCTTGAGGGGCAACTCCTCGCATTCATCCCTTTTGAAACTGTCTCTTCTTGAGACCGTTTTGCCGATGTGATCCAGGCATGCATGCATGCATGCCAACTGTCACTCCCCCCCCCCTCTCTCTCATTCATAAACACAGGACAAGACACCATGTTCAAAATAAACTCATCCACACCAAACCAAACTTCCACGCTGGAACTTGCTCACAATTTTTCCATTCCCCCAACAATTGAAAAGGAGCGCCCAACTGCACCAGCAAAAAAGTCACCCTCGAAAGAGAAAACACACAGCGAAACTGAACTCACCACCAACAACAACAACACACCTCATGCCTCCGTCTGCTCTGTCCGCCTGCCTCGTGCCAGCCATCCATCCCATGCCAACCACTGCTGCGTCAAAGAAGCGCATGCGTAGCCACTCACCAGATGGCTCAGAGGACTCTGTCCATCTTGGACTCTCTGGTGCAGACGAGCTGCTGCTGGAGCAGGCGGAGGCTACACCCAAGAACAGACGTTCCCAAGAGCATCGTGACGTGATTAAGCGGGCGAGGTTAGCTTAACTTTTCGTTGTCTCCTTCACTCCACACAACACATGCTGATGGACACTTCACTCTCAACAGAATGATTCGCAACAGAGTTGCCGCCCAGACTTCACGAGACAAGAAGCGTCGATCCATGGAAGATCTCGAGCAGACAAACAAAGTGCTGACGGATCGTCTGGCGGATGTAGAGCGCAACAATGCGGCCCTCATGGCACAAGTAGCCTCTCTCGCAAAGACTCTTGCGGGACTGTCGAACCAGCCACTCTCATCACAACAACTATCAGTGCCGTCCCTCCCATCACCGGCATCGCAGCAGCAGCAACAACAGATTTCTTCCAGCCTGATGATCCCTTCGCCGTGCATGAGTGGGTCAGGGAACTTGTTCTCACCGCTCCCATCACCGGCAGTCTCACGAAGCGAATCATCCTTCTCATTGGAGTCGCCGGATACCCTCTCCAACTTCAGCGACTTTCTTTTACTTCAGCAACAGCAGCAGCAACAACAACAACAGCAACACTTTCAGCAGCATGATTCATTCTATTCATCCATTCTTGGTCAAGGCGAGCCAGCAGCGCTCCCGTCCCCTCGCTAAACTCTCAAAGGAGTCTCGTAAAACCTAGTCACGGAAAACACGGAAACAAAGCACCGGAACCAAGCGACAGCGCACTGATTGTGTGTGTCCCGCGTCCGCACTCTGCGGGGGAAATGACGACTGATAACTATGGCAAGTCAACTCTCACTGTGGCGCAACCATCTCTCGATTGATGAACCGGACTTTTCTGTGTGAGTGGAGTTTGCACCTCGTTGTATCAGTTCAATCCGCAACATCACCTCCTCGGTGGTTTCCGGTGTCGAACGATGCAGCGGGGTCCGTTCTCCCTCGCATGAATGTCCTTGAGAGTTGCCGCAGTGATGATGTTACACTTTGCCTGATGGTCATTTCCCTTCAAGTATGCGCGATGCCGGACTATTTCTGTTCCCTGGTTCCACAGCCGTATGCGGTTCCCCGTTTTCCTTTTACGTGTCAAATCTCCTTTGAAACAAGTGTTGTCCACGCTTTTCTTATGTGTGACAACTGGTTCTATGCAGCCGAGGCCAAGCTTAACGATGGATATGGACAGAATGAATTTTACACTGGAGGAGTTGGTGGTGCTGGAGGAGTTTCAGCAGGATGCAGTGGTGAAGGAGGCGACGCGCTTGATTTTCTGGATGCGTTTCTTGTGGGAGATGCGTTACCGACGGTGGATGTTGTCGACTATGATGCGCTGACGTCTCTCCTGTTCCCTGTGAATGAGCGGGCCCCGCAGCAGGAAGCGAGCAGCAGTGCTGGTTTTGATTTTTGTGATTTTCTTTCTCTGTGAATAATTGGGTAATATAGCTGAGTTGAATGTGACTGTGGTGTTATTTGAATTTTGAGACACGCGAGCTGATCATTTTTCTCACCGCAAGAGCAATACAGATGCGAACGACGGCCAATGAGCACTCGCACCCTCTCGATAAACTGCCATTGCCAATCAGTTTGACTGTTCACATTTCGGAATCTTCGAACTCCATTCACCATCAAATTCTTCTGCATATATTGCATGGATCACCCTTGTTCTCCCGAATTTTTATGGACGGCCCCTCCACAACACCAAATGCACTTCGAATTTGGAGACCTATCCTGCCTAATCGTGCCTTTTTGTAAAGTGACGGCCCGTTTCGTATGTGTCGTTGAATTACCAATCTCTCGAATTCTCGCGATAACAAAGACGACATTGAAGATTCTGGCCACAAATACGTGAGTTTTTAAGTGGTGGAGCTGGGACAATGTGATCCTATCCACATCCTCGGCCATTGCAACTTCAATTGCGACATCCATTCCCCGTTCCATTAACAACACTTTTTGAACTCGTTCAGAAATCTGCTCCACATGCCGTGCTACAAAGCGAGTTTTTGACGGCGTTTGTTTTCGAATCTCTTGTTTTTTCCTTATCTGCGCGATTCTCAAGGACTTCAAATAAGGACGTGGCACGTTGATATATCGGAATACTTCGGGAAATGCAGTTTATTTTCGTTTTTGATCGGTTTGAATGCGCGAACCCCGGGGGGTTTTTTTTTTGCCCACACGTGCTGAAATCGTTTTGATTCAGCTGCGGGGGTCCTATCCGGAATATTGAGATTGACCATTGCACGAGGAATGGCAAACAGACAGCGCGCACCATGACTCCTTGTGGGATAAAGTTGGAGATAATTGCCGCGACTCTTGAAACTATCACGCTCGCTGGATTGGTTGATGCAAATCCCCAATGAATCTGTGTCTGCGACTTCAAAGCTGTCGCTGGACCATTCTGATTGTGCAAGGGAGGTAGAGTATCTACGCGTTGTGGAGGAGTCGTTCGCAGGGTGGCATGGACGCAGGCAACTGACACAGGAAGTAGTCAGTTGAAAAAAAAAGAAATAAAACTAAAAGAGAAACCAAATTCGATATCATTTAGTTCCTTGTTCATTCGATCCGATCATAATTTACACACCACGTAAGCAGGCCCGCGGCAAAGACAGCACGACAGTAGCCGTCGTATCCACCCGCTCCCCACCATACTTTCCCCATTCATAACACCGACGGCACAGCATTAGCATACGCGTCCAAAGCAACCCCAGAGGCATCAGAGGAAGATTCTGATTCCATTTCACCTGCAGCTAAGCTGATCCTATAAATCGCGCAGCTAAGTTTTTATGATCTTGGATAGGAGCAGACTCTTGCTCACCGTCTTCATCTGCAGGTGTCACACTGCCGGAATCAGTCATCAACATGTTTCCCTTCAAGTGACACTGCATTTTGTTCCAGCATGTCCAGCTCGCTCTCGTTGAAGCTTGCATACCTTTCCACTGCACTTGGTCAGTCTGTTTGTAGTTTGTTTTGTGAGTGAGCGTTTTAGTTTTTGCACACACTTATCAAACGAACTCCATGAATTTTCCCTTGCCGAAGGTCCTTGAGTGGTACTCTCCTTGCATTAGGCTTGAAAACTTGAAATTTCCGGAGCAGTTCTCCTTGGAATCTCACGCGTCGTGCTTGCACTCCTTTGGGGGCATCTTTCACACTTTCCACAAGTGACAGGATGTTGTTCCAGTATGTCCAGCTCCTTCTCATCGAAATTTGCACTCCTTTCCACAGAGCTTGGCCAGTCTGTTTTTTGGAGTTTTGGTTTTGTGAGTTGAACGTTTTTGACGTTGGGGGCACAAGTTTTTGGACACGCACTTATCATTCGGACTCCATGAATTTTTCCTTGCCGCAGGTCATGGATTGGAACTTTCTTTGCATCTGGCTTGAATACTTGATATTTTCGGAGCAAATCTCCTTGGAATGTCGCGCGTCGCTCTTGCACTCCACTTACAACTTTAGTAGGGCGAGTAGTAATGATCTCACCCATTGTCTCCACTCTATGCTTCATATCTAAATCTGCAAGAACCCTTGATGTCTGGTGTAGTGTGTCTGCTTTTGCTGTCTGTCTCAGTTTTTGTTCTCCAAGGGCCAAAGTGGCAATCCGGCGACCATCTGATTCAAATGGGAGTCTTGAAATGCCAATATGTGTTCCACCAAGCCTCACTATTAGTGGAGGTTCAGATGAGAACAGTAGTGGAAAGTGGAATGTAAGATGTACCGAAATTCCTTATTGCAGCAACCATTGCCAAATAACTCTTTTGCTGCACTTCCCGTATTTCCACACTGTTCCTTCCCGTTATTTCCAATCATTCTTGCCTTTCCGACATCTCAGTGCAGCTCTTTTGATTCAGCAGTCCGGCATGGTCGACGTCATAGCGTACTCGGTTGGACTGTTCCTTTGTCAGTGGCATCTGGAGGTATTGAAACAGAGAGTTCGTTATCGCTTGTTCCAGAAGAGCGTGTTTGCCAATTGATTTACGTCAAGTGTCCGGATTTGGTCTTTGCCGCTGATTTTTAAAAATAGCGCTGCACATTTATTTTCATGCAGGCACGCCTACTCGAAAGACCCCTGCGTTGAACTCAAGTGCGGGGCAGGGATACGCCACTAAAGACGGCGTTTGAGCGCCATTGACCTGCCTCCTGTTTCACAACATGCGATCAAAAAACGCAATGAAGAAGCGCATCTGAATGTACTCGCAATGAAATCAGAAAAGAAACGATTAATTCTCTCATTTAACAAGTGTAAGTACAAGTCATGTTTAGACGCGGACATGGTTTTATTCCGAATGAGCTGAGACAATCCAAGGCCAAAGAACCGGCCGGGCCAAACCACCTCCCACCAGACTCGACTTTTCCATTGCACCGCCACCCAACAAAAACTATCCATGCAGACTCCCCCATTTCGCATCCTTCAGTCATGACTCTTGATGCTGCATTTGTAGATTTCGTTGCAAAACACACGTCCGTTGATGCTTGATGCGTGTCGCCGGGATCCCATTCAGTTTGATTTGTTTGGACTTGTCTTTGGCCCGTTCACACCCCGTGCGCAGGTTTGGTGTTTGCTTGTGCAGTTGTTTTCCGTTGCAAGTGACGTTGGCCGATGACATTGTTGTTTGTTGCGTTTAACGCGTTGCGTATCTTTAAGAGAGAGGAGGTCATGCATGATGGAGTGGTCCCTGAACGGGCAAACAAGAGAGGGGAATGTTTCATCATTTGGGTACCACTTTTTAAGGACGTGCTGCATCAAACACGCTTGCCACTCCACGGACGGGATTGCGGAGGGCAAAAAGGTGGGGAAAACCAGGGATCGCGGCGTGATTCAAGAATCAGCGGCAGGGGAGGGAAGACTCCTCATCTGAGATGATCGAGCCAATAAAATATATGTGGCAGCCGCGTTGCAGCAGCATCAGTGTTTGCAGTTGAGTTTTTGGTTGACGGTTGTGTGAGCGGATGGGTCTCCTTTTATGCGTTTTTTGTTTGGGATTGTCCCGCCCATTCTTAACGCACCAATCAGAATGGGCGAGGAGACTGCGCACGGCCTTGCGGCTGCTGCGGTCGAGGCATGACGCTGAGACTTACAGGCGAGGTTGTTGCTGGGTCCCTCACTCGGTGACCGTCGAGAGCCCCGCGTGACATGCCCCTGCAATGCAGGCGAGTCGGTGCAAGCATTTGCACGCGATAGTCACGTGACTTTCTTGCCGTTAAATTTTTTTAAGTGTGGGGTATATACCCCATTCATCAGACATCGGACAGCAAAAGAGGTATTTTATTTTTACAGAGACAAGAAAGTCGACACAAGCACATCATCCGTCGGAAAAAGCAAGGCTGTCAGCGCATCATAGTCGACAACATCCATTGTCGGTAACGCATCTCCCACAAGAAACGCATCCAGAAAATCAAGCGCGTCGCCTCCTTCACCACTGCATCCTGCTGAAACTCCTCCAGCACCACCAACTCCTCCAGTGTAAAATTCATTCTGTCCATATCCATCGTTAAGCTTGGCCTCGGCTGCATAGAACCAGTTGTCACACATAAGAAAAGCGTGGACAACACTTGTTTCAAAGGAGATTTGACACGTAAAAGGAAAACGGGGAACCGCATACGGCTGTGGAACCAGGGAACAGAAATAGTCCGGCATCGCGCATACTTGAAGGGAAATGACCATCAGGCAAAGTGTAACATCATCACTGCGGCAACTCTCAAGGACATTCATGCGAGGGAGAACGGACCCCGCTGCATCGTTCGACACCGGAAACCACCGAGGAGGTGATGTTGCGGATTGAACTGATACAACGAGGTGCAAACTCCACTCACACAGAAAAGTCCGGTTCATCAATCGAGAGATGGTTGCGCCACAGTGAGAGTTGACTTGCCATAGTTATCAGTCGTCATTTCCCCCGCAGAGTGCGGACGCGGGACACACACAATCAGTGCGCTGTCGCTTGGTTCCGGTGCTTTGTTTCCGTGTTTTCCGTGACTAGGTTTTACGAGACTCCTTTGAGAGTTTAGCGAGGGGACGGGAGCGCTGCTGGCTCGCCTTGACCAAGAATGGATGAATAGAATGAATCATGCTGCTGAAAGTGTTGCTGTTGTTGTTGTTGCTGCTGCTGTTGCTGAAGTAAAAGAAAGTCGCTGAAGTTGGAGAGGGTATCCGGCGACTCCAATGAGAAGGATGATTCGCTTCGTGAGACTGCCGGTGATGGGAGCGGTGAGAACAAGTTCCCTGACCCACTCATGCACGGCGAAGGGATCATCAGGCTGGAAGAAATCTGTTGTTGCTGCTGCTGCGATGCCGGTGATGGGAGGGACGGCACTGATAGTTGTTGTGATGAGAGTGGCTGGTTCGACAGTCCCGCAAGAGTCTTTGCGAGAGAGGCTACTTGTGCCATGAGGGCCGCATTGTTGCGCTCTACATCCGCCAGACGATCCGTCAGCACTTTGTTTGTCTGCTCGAGATCTTCCATGGATCGACGCTTCTTGTCTCGTGAAGTCTGGGCGGCAACTCTGTTGCGAATCATTCTGTTGAGAGTGAAGTGTCCATCAGCATGTGTTGTGTGGAGTGAAGGAGACAACGAAAAGTTAAGCTAACCTCGCCCGCTTAATCACGTCACGATGCTCTTGGGAACGTCTGTTCTTGGGTGTAGCCTCCGCCTGCTCCAGCAGCAGCTCGTCTGCACCAGAGAGTCCAAGATGGACAGAGTCCTCTGAGCCATCTGGTGAGTGGCTACGCATGCGCTTCTTTGACGCAGCAGTGGTTGGCATGGGATGGATGGCTGGCACGAGGCAGGCGGACAGAGCAGACGGAGGCATGAGGTGTGTTGTTGTTGTTGGTGGTGAGTTCAGTTTCGCTGTGTGTTTTCTCTTTCGAGGGTGACTTTTTTGCTGGTGCAGTTGGGCGCTCCTTTTCAATTGTTTGTTATGAACTTCCAGCGTGGAAGTTGGAGTGGCGGTCACATGATCACTCAAGGTTCAATTTCAAACTGTTTTTATCGTGGATTTGTTCTTATTTCTTCTTCTATTTTCCTTTATTGTCTCTTCTTTTTATAGGCTGTCTTGTCTGTTGTGCTGGCGCTCTTGCCTCCTGCGACAACGAGAGTGAGGATGAACAAGGGGTCGTTGTCGTGTGGCGCAGTGCATTTCGGCCATTTCGAATCAGCCATTCCTGTTGCTTGAATGGATTTATGATGGGCATATTTACATATGTGATGTTTATGATATGTTCACCACGCTTTTTCTGTGCCAATACTTGCTTGTTTGGAATGTTCCAGCCTGAGTTCTCAATTCAAAACATCGCAGTCGCACCAGCGCGTCTGCTGCAACCAGGGATAAAAACGAAAGTTCTCCACTGTAAAGCCAGGCGAATTCTTGGATCATTTGCGCGTTCCTAGCTTCTGGTATCCCCTTCGCCCTTGCCTTAACCGGTTAAACGAAAGTTTATATTCACCAGGTCACCTTTTATCTTGCGAGTGATGCGGAGTTGATCAAGTGCATGAATGACTTTTGGATCTCCTCTTGGTCGCACGCTTTCAGTTTGTGTCGGCAAGAAGGGTGGCTGTCCATCAAATACGTCCATCTTTTTTGAACAGACACGTTCCTGTTGCTTCCAAAAGGTTGGATAGGATTGGACGAGAATGTGGTGTCCGCATGCCGCCTGTCAGCTTTTTAACCCGCTTTCGGGTCAAGGAAAACGCGTCGCTGAGACTGAGACAGACGAATCGAATTCGTTGATACCCGCGCGTTATTTCTACCGTTGTTGGGAACACGATGACGCGACTGCATCTGAAAGGTATGTGAAAGCTGCCAAGAAGAGGGCATGCTAATATGACTGATTGGTCCGGATATCGACCATTTTTGCCATTTTCAGTGCAAGAATATAGTTCTCGTCTTTCAGCAACACTTTTCTTGCAGCCGCCTGTCATTTGATTTTTAGTGGTAAGCAAAGTCGAGCAGGTGGCGTAGAAGCTGTAATGCTTAGGTGGGGCTCGCATTTCATGGTTCACTTTATGCCGACCAACCATAAATACTTCCATAAAAAAAAAAAAAAGAAATGTCTCCTGTTGAAGTCCTGTACTGCGGCGTATGCACAGCCCCACCTGAGGTTGCTGACTCCATATGACCCTCGACCCGCCGCTCTAACTCGAACGCCAACATCCCAGTACTGCGAATTCGGACCATCGATCAAGCGGTGCAAGGTGTGGCTGAAGGAGACCCACCCGGATTTGTTTAGCAAGATTTACCCATCAGAAGCTGGAGGCGCATCGGATGCAGTTGCAGGAGGTTGTCACCTTTTGCGATTCTTGTTTCTGGATGCGTCCGTATTTCGTTCCTTGTGCGCTTATGTTCCAATGCTTTAAACGCAGTTACGGAGAAGCTCGCAAACGCTTCCGTCTCAGAGAAATCGACTGCCGCACCCGCTGATGCATCTGCGAAAAAGCCAGCGCCTGAGAAAGGTGATTTGCCGAAAAAAAAAAAACATCAAACTATGGACAATTTAACTGATGGGGCTCTCGCTATTCATCAGAGAAACTGGATGCATTGCAAAAACAGGAGTTGAAGAAGGAGAAACAGAAGCAGGTGATTTTGTTGTCTTGCGAATGTATGGGCCACGCAGAGTCACTCAACACCCAATGTTTTTCGCGCAAGAACGCTCGAGTCACAATCAAGCGTATCGAGCGCACGAAAAGAAAGTGCGTCATCATCGTTGTTGGACTGGAAATCTTTGGTACTGTTTGAAAAACTAGTTCTTGGATTCCAATGTCAACTAACTGCACCACCGCTGTTCTTTCTTTTTTTCATCAGAGGTGGACTTGAAGAAGGCGGCCAAACTTTTCGCAAACAAGTTTGCATGCGGATCTTCAGGTGGATTAATTTTTTCAGTGTTTTCACGCTTTTGCTGACGGCTCTGACATCGAAACACAGTGACCAAGAATCCAGCCGGATTCGACGAAATTGTTGTGCAAGGAGACTGCCAGGATGACATTTACGACCTTATCTTAAAGACATGGAAGCATGTGAGTTATTTGTTGGCATGGCTGTAACGGCAGAAATTAACGTGAACATCAGATCCCCGAGGATAATCTGACGCTGGAGTAGTAGTGGCCTGGGATGTATGGCCGCAAAATAAAAATGGTTAACAAACAGACACGTCATTATTGCTGGAGTCTTAACGTTGAAATGAAAAAACAAAAAAAAGACGAAAAATATTTGAAAAATGGAAAAGCCATTTTGTTCTTTTTTTCTTTCCCCCAAAAAGGGCCGCGAATTCAACCTCAAACAATTGGAAACATGTCCTCTCCTACCGCCCAACCTACACCCAAGAAGTACATTCTCGTCACTGGAGGAGTTATTTCCGGCATCGGAAAGGGTGTCATTGCCTCCTCAACCGGCCTGCTGCTCCGCACCATGGGTCTTCGCGTGACGGCCATCAAGATTGACCCCTACCTGAACATTGACGCAGGCACCATGTCTCCCCTCGACCACGGTATGGTTGATGATGGCTTGTTGTTGATGCATGTCAGAGGGTGAAAGGGTGGCTGAAACTTCTGTTTCATTCCAGGCGAGGTCTTTGTGCTTGACGATGGTGGTGAAGTCGACCTCGATCTCGGCAACTACGAGCGTTTCCTCGATGTTACTCTTTCCCGCGAAAACAACATTACAACCGGCAAAATCTACAGAGATGTGATTGAGAGAGAGGTTTGTGTCTTTTTTTTTTTTTTTCTCATTCGTTACAGTGACTCCGCCTTGGATGCTGAATGAACCCCTCTCTTTCATCATTTGCGATTAGCGTAAAGGAGACTACTTGGGCAAGACGGTCCAGGTAGTGCCACACATTACGGATGCTATCCAGGACTGGGTCGAGCGTGTTGCCAAGATTCCCGTCGACGACTCTGGGCTCGAACCTGACGTCTGCATTGTTGAGGTGCGCAATGTTTTAACTATTCAATGCATGCCCTCCAATGCATGCTTTTCATCCCGTTGAATGCGAAAACTCAACTGTTTTTCCTCAAATCTCCAATAGATGGGTGGAACTGTCGGAGATATCGAATCTGCTCCATTCATTGAAGCTATGCGTCAATTCCAGTTCCGTGTTGGGCATGAGAATTTCTGTTTGATTCATGTGTCTATGGTCCCTATTGTTGGTTCAGTCGGTGAGCAGAAGACCAAGCCAACTCAAGCTAGTGTCAGGGATCTCAGAGGATTGGGTCTCACTCCAGATTTGGTTAGTTGTTGTTTGGCAACGTTCGGGAGTTGCGCTGTTGCCGTTGGTGTGGTTTGCTAAATCGTTCGAAATTTCAGATTGCTTGCCGTTCTTCTGCTCCGTTGGAAGCCTCCGTCGCTCAAAAGATCTCCATGTTCTGTCACGTCCCAAGCACTAATGTGCTCGCCGTTCATGACTGTCCATCTGTTTACCATGTCCCACTGCTGTTGCACGAGCAGCAACTGCTGACCACGATTTCCAAGCGACTCAACTTGGCTCCTAGAGAGACACAGGCAAGCGTAAGCTTGTTCAGCAAGTGGAAGCAACTGTGCCAAAGACTCGAGCGCCTTCACGACGTTGTCAAGATTGTGCTTGTAGGAAAGTACACATACCTGCACGATTCATACATTTCCGTTGTCAAGAGTTTGGAGCACGCAAGCTTGAGCTGCAACCGAAAGCTGAAGTTGGAGGTGAGCTTACTTAATTCTGTGTTTTTCGCAGCGGAGAGGCTAAAAATTTTATGTTGTCATAGTGGGTTGAAGCCACTGACCTTGAGCCAGAAATGCAGAGCACTGATGCGCTCAAGTACCACGACGCATGGAAGAGCGTTTGCAGTGCAAAGTTTGTGATTGCTCTTGGGTGGCTCTGATATATTGTACTCACCATGATTATTCACAGCGGAATCCTGATTCCCGGTGGATTTGGAGTGCGTGGAACTGAAGGAATGATCCTTGCCGCTAAGCATGCCCGTGAAAACAAGATTCCATACCTTGGTATCTGCCTTGGATTCCAAATTGCCGTCATTGAGTTTGCCCGAAACGTTGTTGGTCTCGAAGGCGCCAACAGCACGGAACTGGATGCGGACACCAAACACGATGTTGTGATTTTCATGCCAGAGATTTCCAAGACGCATGTCGGCGGAACCATGAGATTGGGCAGCAAGAACACGTTGTTCGGCGCTGGTTCAGAAGGATCTATTATTCGTGAGTCTATAAAAATTAGCCACTGCAATCTTTTCTAACCTGCTTTCTTAGGCCGTCTGTATGGAGGCAAACCTTCCGTCGATGAACGTCACCGTCATCGGTATGAAGTGAACCCAAAATACGTTGACCAATTGGAGGCGAGTGGTATGAAGTTCATTGGTCGCGATGAAAAGGAGGAGCGTATGATCATTCTAGAGCGCGACAGTAAGCATGATGACATTTCCTGTGGCTTTTCATTTTTTCAGATATCTAACTCTTCATTTCAGTGAAAGACCACCCTTACTTTGTTGCCGTTCAATTCCATCCCGAATACAAGACGAAGCCCTTGAAGCCCATTCCAACCTTTTTGGGCTTCATCTTGGCTGCAAGTGGTCTGTTGCCTGAGTACTTGGATTCCCTGGACCCAAAGACTCAGCAGGCGAAATCCAACTTGGGCCGCTATGCATCCTTCGACGGTGAGGCACCATCAGAATTGCTCTCTGCCATGAACATCAAAGTGGAAGAAGCAAGCGGCATCAAGATGGTGTTGAACGCGAAGAAGTGAATGGGTTAAGTCCAGGGGGGTAGCAGTTGTTCTTTGGGTTGTTGGGAAGATTTCATTGGTTTTCTGGTGGTGGCGCATTGTTGCTTGAGTGCCATACAATTTCTTTCTTTTTTTACAACAGTGAATAGGGGAAAGCTGCTTGTTCGTTTTGATGAACATGTTTGAAAAGGGTTTAATAAGGAACTATTAATTTAAGTTATTCAACAACTTGGCTTCCCCCCACGCGCACTTTATTTCTCAACGAAATGCTCACTGAGCTGGCCTCAAAAGCAATGAATACGGGCAATCAGAAGGTGGAAAGGACGAAGAAATACACCCGGACTTTCCAGCACCGAATCACTGCATGAAGTATCAAAAAAGACCACAAAAGAGTCCAATCACGGTGAATACAAACACTTGGCGTTTGCTAGTCGGCCAGTTTCAAATATTACCGCTAGATCGAGGATTTACCCGCGTTATTTTTGGTCAACCTTTCTTACATTCGTTGCGCTTGCTGAGATTTTCATCGATTGTCCTTGATGACAGAAAAACCGAGCGCACCTCTAAATGTCGGTCATCTCCTTCGTTCCCCAGCAATTGCGACGCGCAACGCTGTGCAATGACTTTAAGGGTCCAAAGGCAACCACAAGCGACAGCGGGATCATTGCTATCATTGATATATCAGGTTTCCAGCTTGTTTGTGATCGTTGTGCACGATAGTTTCTTATTCAAATATGGGATGTCTGATAGGATACTCGAAGCTATCGTCACATCTCCAAGATGTGCTCGGATCAGACAGCGGCGCGAAAATCAAGGAACTCCTAAACCCGCCAATTGAAATCATTATCCGCGAAGTGCATCGCACGGGAGGATCTATCGTGAAATTCGCGGGAGATGCAGTAATTGCTGTGTGGTATGCGGCCCGAGTTTTCCTCAACAATTGTGCAGTATTCATTCCTCAAATTCAGGACACACTCAACAACCTCTCAGGAACTCACACAAGACATGATCATCGGCGCATTAAGCTGCTGCGTACAACTACTCGACCGATTCAGAAACTATACAATCTCCTTCCAAGCATCTGTCCAAGAAAAATTCACGATTGGCAGACCTTCAACGCGAGCGTCCCTTGTCAATGTACCTCATTCCGCGATTCAGGAAATGAAAACGCAGAAACTCAAGATTCATATTGGACTGGGTTTTGGAGTGACGCACGATATCCATCTGGGGGTTCAAATCAACGCGGAACCAGTTCGATCGGAATTTTTCTTGTCGGGAAAGGCTATGGCGCAGTCTGGCCAATTGCTGGGCGAAGGGAGTGAGGGTGACTTGATTTTGGGCGAAAACTGTTGGGATCAAATCAAGTCGACGATGCCTCACGAATTCTCTGAATCTCTCAAACTATTTCAGACGGCCAAAAACGAAAACGCTTTCCGCATAAACGAACGCGAGAATCTGAGTGGCTTGATTCGTGTTTTGAGGGAGAAGCTCGATAAACTGGATACAAGTCTTTTGGACACTGGGTCGGAAAATGTTCCAGCTGCCGAATCCGATTTCAAGAGCCAGCTCGCAGCAATACTGCCTTACGTCGATGACGCGCTTCACCACGCCGTATCGACTGCAATGTCTCTCATGGATGTAAATATTGAACGCGAGCGATACTTTGAAGTGCTGCAATGCCAGACGCGCTACATTCTCAACAACTACGACCAAACCAGAAAAGTCTGCATTATCTTCATCCAATTCCAGGGGTTTGACGTTGAAACAATGCACGAAGCCGAGAGCGTACACAAGCTGCAGTCCATCATGAACGCGCTCGTCAAGTCAATAAGAAAGTACCAAGGCTGTCTTCGCCAAATCAACTGCGACGACAAGTCTCTCACGGCACTGCTTGTGTGGGGGTTACAGGGATTCGCGCATGAAAAGAACGAGGCCGAGTACGTTTTACCGGCTGCCGTTGAGATCGCGTCTCGACTTGTAAGGATTGTTAATACGGACTTTTCGATCGGAGTCACGAGCGGCTCGGTTTTTAGCGGGATTGTTGGTGATGAAAACCGGGCCGATGGAACTGTGCTCGGTGTTGCGGTCAATAACGCGGCCAGGATCATGTGCTTACCCATTTGTCGAGGGGCCGTGCTGTGTGACGAGGAGACATTCATGAACGCGTCCGACAGTTACCAGTTTGATGAGACCATTCCCAAAGTGCAATTGAAAGGTACATTCCTTAACATCCGAATTTCGTTCCTTGCTGCTAAACAAAGCGAGCGCATGCAGGCGTTCCGCGGCCTGTCAAAGTGTACAAGCCGCTCGAAAGAAAAAATCGCCGCCGCATCACCGTGGCAGAAGTTGCAACGAAAATCAGCGGACGAGATAAAGAACTGGGAGAAATATTAAGTTCTTATGCAAAATGGTGCCAGTTCGAGCGCCAGAGATTCATCATAACGGGAAGAAGCGGGGCCGGGAAGACTGCTTTGATGCATTTCTACCACAGCCTTTTGGATAGAACTCCAAACGTTATATCCTGGTACGTTAATTGCACCTTGTGTATAAATCGGTTCATGCCAATACAAAATTACCCCTTCACAGCGTTGGGAAGGGCCAGGAG
Organism: Chytriomyces cf. hyalinus JEL632; assembly: GCA_025435555.1. NCBI lineage: Eukaryota > Fungi > Chytridiomycota > Chytridiomycetes > Chytridiales > Chytriomycetaceae > Chytriomyces > Chytriomyces cf. hyalinus JEL632. The sequence goes on along the minus strand of JAIWWG010000060.1, from coordinate 69,223 downwards.
CATCATCAGAATACAATGCTTTTTTGCTATTCCCAAATTCTATCCGATCTGTTCAAATCCGTCATGGACAGGAACCTAAACCTGGAAAAAATCTACCGCAGAGATTTTTGGAGTAAAAGCCACTTGACGCTGGAGGAAGACTTTCCAGCACCTCACACTGGCACGCGCGATTCCCTATGTACGGATAGTTACGTCCATGACTTCATTGTTCGCACATTCCCGCCAGTAACGTGGGAGATTTGGGGATCCGTTCCCAATCTCATGAATCAGTCGCGCGAAAAGAAACCCGCTGTGGGTGATTTAGTGACCAAGCTTGCGATCCTTCTTTCGCGGGTTTTGAATGCGTTGCATAAATTGGAACTGCGAGTGTGTTTCACGCTGGATGACACACAGTGGTGCGATTCGTATTCGATTGACTTGACGCAAAAGTTGCAACACTCTTGCGGACGAGAGTTGTTTCTCATTTTTTCACGGCCGCAGGAAGTGAGTATTTTTTTTTTGTCATGTTGCTATTAGCGTGTCACTTTGCCTGATGCTGTTTTTAAATATCTTAATCCAGGAATTTAAACCATCTTTGGTCCCAGAGTTTCGCAGAATTATCGAAGCACCGGCGACAACACATATAGCGTTACAGCCGCTCGACTTTGCTGGGATCGAAGCGATAGTCAAAGGAAGGTTCCGCCACATGGACAAAGAAAACAACATCACGGTCGACCCAACCATTGTCATGTCGATTTTAGAGCAGAGCGAGGGCAATTCGATGCTTGTAACGTCCTCAATAACACTGCTGCAAGAGGATTCCAACATTGTTTTGAAAAACGGAGTCTTGACTTTTCGAGAGGCAATGACGGGGCAAAAACTGGCAGCCGGAAATGATTCCATCATCCTTGCACAGTACGTGTTGCCATTTCTTTTAATTAATGATGCATGTACCGAGTGTGAAAGCCACTACTACATACAGGTTTGACAAGTTGTGTGTGGAAATGAAAGGCATTCTACGCGTTGCTTCAGTTGCAGGCCAGTATTTCGACATTGACGAAGTCCGGGACATCATGAACCAGTCCCAACTTGGCGGTGATATCACAAGCGACAAGATATCCAGCATTCTCGAATCTGCCGACCCGTACCAATTTGTCAAGCGTACCGAAAAACTCAACGTCCGAATGTTTTCGCATTTTCTGATCCAGCAGGCAATTCAGGCGGCCATGGTCCCGTTGAAACGGGCTTCGATCCATAAACTCTTTGCAGACTATTACGAAATCACGCTGAATGATGAGAACCGCTCAAGCCACCTACAGGCCCTGATTTTTCACTTGTTCAAACTACCAGGGGAAGAAATCCGGAAACAGAAGCACGTTTACAGCGCGTTTATGGACTCTGCCGAGTCTTTTCGATGCAAGGAAGCGTTTGAGTATTACGGCATTTTGAATTCGTTTGTTCCAAAAGCCGAGTTTGCCACCAGACCAATTGACAAAGCTCGTGAAAATCGGTTGTTAGCGCAGCTGTACTTTGAAACCAAGTAAGTGGTGGGCAGTAGCTCCCCCGTAAGATTCCTTGTACTGACGAGGCAAACAGGGAATCTTCGAAAGCCGTTGAGGGCATTTTCAAAGGACTGGCAATTCTGGGCTTTGACCGACCTATGAAAACGCTCGGAAAACTTAAAGTCTTTGTGAAAGCAACGCTGTTGCTTCAGAAACTGACAAAAAGCAGCAAGGAAAAGCAAGACCGCCTGTGTCGCAAGTTTGTTTTCAAAATGTTTTCAAAGGGGTTCGAAGAGTATCTCAAACTGGAGCACCTGCCCAAAGCCGTGTCCAATCAAGCTGCTCTCACGGACCATTTCAATATTATTATTGAGGAAATCATGCTCCATCTCGAGTTTGTTACGAAGCCGTTGGTGGTGCTGGCTGACGGCCAGGAATTGTTAATGGTGTCATCGCTTCTCTCAGTCATTGGTTTCTTGGCGCTAAAGTACCAGCCCATACGCTCTGCACTTTGCTGGGCCCGCATCGCAGCATCCTACGCAATGATTGGGCTAGTTTCGTTTAGTGAGAGGGCAGCTGCGGAATCTTCAAAAGTGCTGGAAGGTTCCGGGTTCTCACGGAGCAGTTCAAATATATCATCGTACGCGACAGACTTATATGCGCGCATTTATGACGCACGTGGGTCAACTGCATTTGGTGCCAGTAGATTGAGAGCAACGGCGGATTGCTTCATGTTTCTCAATGAACTGAATGAGGAAATAGGGATCGAGCACACCAGTAAATCGTACTACAACCGAAACATGGCTCACGTGTCGCTTGTCATGTAAGTCTATGGTGGCTGCTCATACTGTAGCTAACCGTCTTTCTACTTGACAGCGGGGGTTACTTCTCGGACTATGCATCTGCGATCGAGAAGGGCGAACAGTACTTTGAAATGTCAGATGAAAGGCAGTTTGACGTGGCTTGTCTTCAACTAGTCCGGGCCATATACGAGTCCAACCAACTGAAGTACAGCGATTGCCTGGGCTGGTTGAACAAGAGTCTTCCATTTATCCGCCGCGACTATGTATGTGTTGCTTGCAGCTTTTGACGGTGTGTAAACTAAATAGCAGCACTTCAGAGTGATGGAAAAAACGAAAGCCCTACCTTGACCATGTTCTTGGAATCATTTTTAATGTCTATCGCACTGCAACAAATGGGGATGGCTAAAACCTCTGCCGATTTCTGCGAATGGCAAGATAAATGCTGCGAAAGCGCAAAACAAATTGTTCGTGTCGTCCGCGTGATCTACGAAGGGAAAAAAGTAAATTTCATGCATGCATGCTGGATTTACTTGTGCCCACTCATGTGTGAATGGGTGTTTCTGGGAAAAAGTTCATTCGGTAGCTCGGAGGTGGCCCTGCTGACCGGCTCCTTGCTCCTGGCTGAAATGAAAACGTATTTCAAAAAATCAAGACCAAAAAGACCCAGTGGGTTGTATCTTTCCGCTATGCACCTTGCCTTGGCTGACTTGTGCAAAGGGGATCCGATTAAATTTCAAAAACGCGCGAACACAGCACTGACAATTGCGAAAGGGAAAGACTACTTTATTGAGTATTTTGAGTCACAAATGCGGTCCAGAATGCTCGAGGCCAGTTTGTTGTACGGGACAAGGAGCGGCAGCGAGGCCAAGGTTCAAGCTGAGCTTGTTTGTTTGCAGAAGTATTTTATTGGCGTTCAGAGTCTGTGGGAAGCGAATAAGCTGGGCAAGTATATTTCCAAAGAATAGATGCAATATCCAACAAAAAAAGGCATGAGCAACTGTTGAAATATACATTTTGAGCAACAGGCAAAGAGTAAAAAAATGCAAAGCATGCCTGCGAACCTAAAAGCCTGCCTCTAATACTCTTGTTGACTTAAGGTCTACCGTAAAAGCACCAGTTGAAGCCCAGCCAAAAATTACAAAAAATGGCAGGGCCCTGAATGTTTCACTTTTTCTGGTGTAAGTGGTACAAAATGCTATAACGTGAGGACAGCTAGCTACAGCGATAGTTTGTATCAAGGATGTTTATTTTCGGCGACACACAACTCGCACCCATTTGATGATGATACTTGGGATGGGCAGGCAGCTGTTGTGGTCGAGATGTTGGCCGTTTAGAACACAGCTGCTTTTGCAGGACTGAAAAAACGTGAAACAGATTCGATGGGCAAAAAATACCTTGAAACGGAGCTGGACAAACCCTGAACAAGTTTCTTTGGTAGCAAAAATCCACACACCACCCACCTGAAATCGAAACCAAAAAGATGGGCCAGTACTACCTCCTCATTAACATTGACAAGAAGCAGGCATTGCCAGCACTGAGCGACGACGACAGCTTGATGACCCTGGATCGCTTTTCGAGCGGCATGAAGATGGCTGAGCAACTCGAAAACCTCGGCAAGAAGCCCATGCTCGCCGTCGCTCTCCTTCAAACATCCCCAGACAAGCCGCCCAAGAACCCGTTGATTGGGTCTTGGAGCGGAGACCGAATTATGCTCATTGGCGATGAATGCGATGAAGTCCCGCCGTGCGTGACTGAGCAGGAGCTGGCTGAAATGGAGCAGTACAAAGCGGGCATCAAATTCAGCAAGTATGCGTGGGAAACGTACAAGCAGCTGGACCACTTGAAATTCTTTGACCACATTGACGAGCTGACTACGCTATTTTCTCGCGGCAAGGAAACGAAACATGTTATTGCGAACCTGGACACGAACGAGTATCTGAGTCCGAAAGTGTTTGGAAACAAGCACTGTCTTGACTTGTTTGCAATGTACAAGGGCGGTGTCTTGAAGGCGCTGTACAGCTGCTTGTTTTATTCTGATGAAGGGTTTGGAGGTGGGGACATGGAGTGCTACAGGAAGGGGCGGTGGGCGGGATGCCATATTGCCATTCTTGAAAAGGCACAGCTTCCTGCGAATTCGAAGCCGTGGACCAACATTAGCAACCAAGTTCTCGCAGCGCTCAAGCCAGATGATTCTGATTCTGATTGAGGCTGGCTTATTGGATGTAACTTTACTACTGTTGTTTTGCTGAAATCCCGAAATAATTTGACACCCACTCCCCCCATTTTATTCCGCGCAAGTATTAGGTAGTTGCTCAAGTGAATGAGATTAAACGCTCTTGATGCACCTCAAAGTAGCGTCTGTTGACTGACAATTTATGTGTGTTTGGATAAGTTGCATTTGGAATCTTATTCTTCAAGTGTTTTGCACCACCGGTTTCTTCAATTGACTGAGACTTCCATCAGACTTCGCTGTTGGATACACCTGGATCATTGTTTTGAACCACATGTGTTTATATCAAAAAAAGAATGAGTGCCGGAATTGAGTGCGACATTCTCGCTGGCTGGCAGCCCAGGGCCTTCGGACGCAACTGCTGCAGCAACGCAACCATCATCAGCTGCAGCGCCAGTGGCGGCATCGTACGTCTGTGAGACACGGGGCGGCGTCTGTGTGGGGATCAACTCTTGAACTTACAATCGCACTTTCTGAAAGGGACTGCCGCTCGAAGGGACTGAATGGACCCATCCCAACCGAATTTGGCCGACTCAGCAGTTTGGCCTACTTGTTCGTTTTTCATATCTCGTTTCGAAAACGCATTCCATGTCAGTAAAACATTGCGCGCGCGCTAGGGATCTTGCCAGCAACGATATCACTGGAACGATTCCAACAGAGTTTGGGCGGCTGTCGAGTCTAACATACATGTGCGTAATCTGTGGGAATTGACAAATACCTTCGTGCTCGTGAATTTTCTCACTCACTTTCCCGTCTACTTGCCAGGGACTTGTACGGCAATAAACTGACTGGCGCAATTCCGTCGGAGCTCGGCCAACTTGCCAGTTTAACCAAAATGTAACGCGAGAATATCTGTTTTTGTCCACGTCTTTGTCTGAAACATTTTCATATCTGCGTTGAAAGCGAGCTGTACGATAATCAGCTGTCTGGAATCATTCCTACAGAGCTCGGTCGTCTATCGCGTTTGCAATCCTTGTATGCCCTCCTTAAAAAAAAAAAGGGTTTCATACGCAAAACGAGCTTAATCATGTGTTCCAAGGGCGCTCGGTGGAACCAATCAAATTTCTGGAATTATTCCGACGGAGCTTGGCCGTCTTTCCAGTTTGGCGACAATGTGTGTTGTTTTGATTTCTTTTTCACCGCGCCCTCGCTGACGCGCTATAACTTAAACTAGCAACGTGTACAATAACACTTTGACGGGCATCATTCCGACTCAACTCGGACAACTCACCAGCTTGACGCGATTGTTGGTAACCTCCTTTTTTATTTTTGATGCCTTGTTTGCTTAAGTGACTCGTTCCTACTTGGTTGGTTCCCAGGGACTTGTACTCCAACAAACTGACGGGGAATATTCCAACTGAACTTGGCCGACTTGTCAACCTGCAATACTTGTGGGTGTTAAATCACGCAAAATATTTGATGGGTTCCGATTAATTTTAAAAAATTGCAGGTCCCTTGGTATTAACCAGTTGAATGGAGTCATTCCGACGGAGTTGGGCCGTCTTGTCAGTTTGACGCAAATGTTTGTGTCACCTTTGTTGATGTTTTTTTTTCTTTGCCCCAATATCCAACCCAATTCACACATCGCGGTTACCCGTCCTGTCTCAAGGGATCTAGTTTTGAATGCATTTACTGGAACGATTCCAACTGAGCTGGGCCAACTCGCAAGCTTGACATATCTGTTGGTCATCTTTCTGATTTTGCTGTTTGCTTTGTTGTGTTTAATAATGCGTGGGTTTCTTTATGTGGCATAGAACGCTTGCGCGTAATCAGCTGGCTGGAACTGTGCCAACAGAGTTGGGCCGGCTTACCGCTTTGACAGATTTGTATGCGGATCTGATTTTTTTATCGAAAGTTTTCATGTTGAAAAACGAGGTTTTCTCCAGATGGATGGATAACAACCAATTATCTGGATCGATTCCCTGCGAGCTTTCCAGACTCAAGGCGCAAAATTTGTGAGAATATTTGACTTGGCGTCCTCAGTTATTTTACTGACGGCGCACGCAAGCGATTTTGAAGCAAACCAGATTTCAGGGCCCTTGGGTCTGGATGAACTTGTTGCGGTAGGGGGAAAACGATTTTGTTTCTCGCTTTGTGGCAGCATTTCATGCTTACTCAGTTGGGTCTTTCTGTTTTCCAACCAGTATTGCAAAAGTCGTCCCACAGCCACATTTTCAACGACACAAAACCCGACCAACTCAACGGGTACCGCGGGTACCAATAGTCCAGGTGCAAATAATGGACCCAACATTCCCATGATGATTGGCGTGATTATTGTCGTTATTGCGCTTCTTGGACTCGCGGTTGTATGGTATCGAAGAAGCGTGATGGCTCAAAGACGTGGCAGGAGTGTTCCACCTGAACAAGTGCAACCAGTGTTTGTTGATTTTTTAAGTTATGCGTTGCGCCACTTTTTTCGTGGCAGGAGTGTTCCACCTGAACAAGTGCAACCAGTGTTTGTTGATTTTTTAAGTTATGCGTTGCGCCACTTTTTTGCTGATAAAAGCATTCTTGATTCAAAACCAGCCGGGTAGGAACGGGCAACGATGGAAGTGACAATCACTTACTCATTAGCACGCAACCGTCTCTAACCTTGTTTCCGGACAATGAATATACCAAGATTCCCAAAACATCCACGTTAGATGAAGTATATACGGCTTTTGGAAATCAACTGCAACCGCCGGTGGATTCGTATGATTTGATTCGCGTGATTGAGGCGCAAAAGGTGGAACAGGATGCAAGGAAAGGAAGCTTGGACAATGAACAAGGCACGGTAGTATTACCGGCAGCAACAACAGCTCTGTTGAATGAGCATGGACTTTTGCAACCGTCGACACCGTTTCCGGACGACCCGAAAGATTGGAGTCAAGAAGAAACGGCACATTGGACATTTCAGAAATTTGGGAACGCGGAGCTTCGTGGTTTAATCATGAGTTGAGATATTACCAGTTCCTTTTTTTTTCATTTGTGCTTCCTTCATTGTGTTTAAAAACAAAATGAACAAAATAGGTCAAAAAATCAACGGTCTTGCGCTTTTAAGGCTGGAAAGACATCATTTGGTCACGGCATTACGGCTTGAAACTGTCGGTGAACAGCTCGTGTTTGAAGAAGCGATTGAAGAATTGAGAAACAAAAGCGCCCGAATGAAGGCACTAGCGGAAGGGTTGCCGTTGTATGAGTAAGGTTTGAATGTGCGCGAGGTTGTTCATTGACACTTGTTCGCCTCGTTTATCCAAACACACAGCATATATTTCATCATCCGCTTGAAAATCCGAAAGAGAAGAAAATAAAAAAAGATACAAGGGAGAAAGAGTTGATAGAACTCTCAGTTTTTCAAAAACAGTTTTCAAGAGAAAAAATAAACAGGAATAAAAGGAGCAAAAATAGAAGCATGATTTCAAAGGGCATTTGTGCATCCCTTTCTTTTGTTTTTTTTTATCGGCTTTTTGTTGAAGCCGTCGAGGACAAAGTCGCGGGGAGGACTGACGACAATGACGAAGACGACGATGACGAAGACACGGCGGGCACGCTTGCAGAAGGTACGCTTGCAGGAGGAGCGCTTGGCCCACTGTTGCTGCTACCACCACCTCCACCGGTGACAGCCATCAGCGGCCGGATAACTTGAAAGTAGACAACGATTCCAACAATCAAAACAATTGCAAGAATGAGATACAGGATCCACCACTGCTTCTTGCGCGTCTGTTTGCGATACTGCACGGCCTTGGTCAATTCTTTGGAACCTTCTTCGACGTAAACAACGGCGTTCTCGACGTTTGCTTCGACATTATTGATCATTTCTTGCTGGGTCTGTTTGTTTAATAAACAGAGATGGGTATTTAATAATGTGGATTTTTTGTAAATTGGCGTCTGTCCCACCTCGATCAACGCCTGCATTTCCTGGAACAGATCAAACAACTCTGTCAGAGAGCGTTCGATCTTTTGCAGCTCCGTGTGCCGGTCTTGCACTTCTTCCAGCGCCCGCCGTGACTTTTCATTGCGGGATGACAGAAGCTGTTGTGAGAATGCCGAGCCAGATTGGGAATCGAGAGCACGCGCAATCTCTTGGGGTGTGGCATCCGGGCGCGCTGATAACGGTAAAGTGGGGAACAAGTTGGGCGGGATGTGTTAGTTGAAATTGGTATTTTTTGAAGGAGGATTCCCTTGAACAAATCAATAAGGCTCAGTTTACCAATTCTGATTTCTCGCTCCATACGCTGCTTGTATTTGTTTTTGAATGAGCGCTGGGCAGATTGGAATTCGTCGGCAACGTTCATAATCTTTTTCGCAACTGTTCCGATTTGTCCTTTCCGGGAATGTGACTCTGCACCGGCTGGCATGTTTGCCGCCTCTGCAGAGAGAGTGCGTACTGTTTTACGTTGCTAGCAGGTATCCCTGTCAGCAAACATGCGGTATGAATGTGCGGGGGAAGTTTGTTACCAGTTGTAGTTGAGCGCTAATTCCGTCTTGGATTTGGTTCATTTGGTTCGTCAAACGCTGGACTTCTCCCGGCTGTGTATTTGAGATGATGCGTTGCTGAAGCTGGATCAGATCCGGAAGTTCCCGCTTAGCAATGCGGTCCAGTTCTGTTTGAATCCGTTCAATTTGGTCGTAGAAAGCACCACTCCCGCCACCACCATTAGGAGGTCCACGTGCAGCAGCACCACCCCTGTTTCCAGTGGAGTTTGCCGAAGGAGACCGCTGCAGCCGATCCCTGCTGTTGTAGTTCCCGGCATTATCGTAACTGCTCGCAGAAGAGCCGGCACCAGTCCGCATCTCAGCCAGCCTGTCACGGCCCGTGTTTGAAGTCATTCCTGCCTCGCTACGCTGCTGCTGCTCTCGTTCCCTTGTTGCACCACGGCCACCACCTCCTCTCTCACGCTCTCTTTCCCTGTCTCTGTCGCCGTATCCGCCATTGCCACGGGGCTGACCCCTTTCGGGCGGTCCATTTCGCCCACCGGCGCTGCTGCCCCCGCTTCTGCCACTTGCAGCACTGGCAGGAGGATATCTTGGCTCCCCACGTTCAGTGTCACGATCACCCCCGCCGCGGGAGGTACCTCTGCTGTTGTTGGGTCCTCTGTCGTTCCTGTCCCTGCTGTCGTAGCCTCGCTGAGACATTGCTGCTGATGCTGAATGGATGTGTTGTTGTGTTCAAGCGAATGCGGGTTCGTTGTGTCAGTGTTGGTGCCCGACCCCAAAATGAGTTAATTTCGTCGTTTCGCAATTTTGGAAGGCACTACTGTGACCAACAAATTGGGTTAAAAAGTCATTTGAAAATTACGATAAAATATTGAACAAATTTCTCTCTTTTTTCTCTCTTTTGTTTCCTCTCTTTTTTCTGCTTCTTTTTTCTTCTATTTACTGTCTTTGAAAAAAGAGCCATCATTTATTTCTTGATTTTTTTTTTTTTAAATACCGTCTCTTTCGGTTCAGCTAGAAAACATCATGTGGAGATTCTCCCACTGCTTCCGTGAGCTCAGCAACAGACTGCACTTGTCACCCTGGATGTATCCTTTGGACGATGCGTCGGAGAACGCCTTCGGCACAGACACACGTCCCAACAAGATTGGTGCCGCGGTAGACTTTGCCAACAGAGCCTTCGTAAGTGTGTGAATAACATCATATCGAAAATCAGTATAACCAATAACTGATATGTAATTTCTTTCCAATACCTTTCCAGTATTCTCCTCAATTTGGTTAGACGCCTTCTTGATGGCCTCTTGAAGATCTTCACCGCGCTGCACAAGTCGCTCCACAGCTTCAACCCGCCGCTGATGTTGAAACAGCGGGTCCTTTTGAATACTCACCCATTTCCCAGGCTCTGATATTCTAGTTGAAATGTCCACCACCGACGGGGTAGCGCTCACTTTATGGATATCTCGAATCAAGTTCTTGGAGTCGCGCGTGAGCCCGGCAACAACAGAGGCAGCCACGTCCGTCAGTCGCGGTCCACTGGACGATGTCGACGAAGAGTTTGCTGACGCTTTTTGGTTTGAAATTCCACGCCGCATTAACGGGTCGCTTGCACGGAATAATGAAACTGACGCTTTCGACACAATGTTGGCCTTCAGCTTGGTATTTTCGGCCCGCAAAAATCTTAGCGCCGATTTCAGAGACTCAAACTGTTTTTTTCAGAGAAAAACTTGTTAAAATACCTGCGATGTATGAGAAAGAGTCACAGAGGACTTACTTGAGCAGCAACATCACCGTCAATCACCACACCACCATCCGCGGGAACACCGTTTCCAGAAACTGATGCATTCATTGAATCTCCTCTCTTGAAACCAGTCACGGCTCCTGCACCAATGCGGCGATTCGTTGGTGGGGAGGCTATTTTAAGCATCAGAGTTTATAAAAATGACCAGTGACAGGCATACATCTCCAAAAAAAAATGCACACGTACTCATTTTTTCATATCGCAACGCGTTTTGTTTGTACGCTTCATTGTCGCGTTCTAGTTCAACCTTTTCTTTTTGCAGAATATCAACCGTTTCAGTGTATGCGCGTTCATTCTCCATCAGTTTTTGGACGCGTGACTCCAAGTTTGCAATCTTTGCGTTCTGTTATTTTTAAAAAGGGCGAAAGCAGCAACAGTGTCAGGACAGAAAACACCATGTATCCAAAGCAGTTGTTATTACCTGCGCACGAGAAGACTCCGACTTCTTTTCCAGCAAGTCCACTTTGATGCTATATTCCACTTGCATTTGCTTCTTTTCATTCAGATCGACAATGAGATCGCGGATATCAATTTTGAGGGATTCGATTTGGTTTGTGTTGTCCGTGTTTAGAACGTAATCTTCTTTGATTTTCGTTGCTCGAGCAAGCCATGGCGCCGGTTGTTTCTCTCCCACTACATGAACAGAGGATACGAGAATCAGCAAAATCAAAATATATAAAAGTTAACGACAATAAAAAATGCTTACAAATATCAATGTTCATGGGATCTTCCAATCCTTCAAGAACTTCCATAATTTCAGAATTCGTTCTCGCCAAAAGCATAGCCAGAGAAACTCCCATCAAATCTTCAGGCGTCTTCAGCAATGCTTCACTAGCATTGGAAGCAAGTTGAACCATGAGAGGGACCGATAAGGGTTGGTTATCGTCAAACTGCTCGCGTACATAGGAACCCACGTGGCCTGATACGACGGACAAATAGTCAATGCAGCTGGTGGCGTTCTTGTGCACTTGGCCTAGGAGTGTTACGATTTCGTCGCTGACGGTGTTGTCGTCATCCACAATGTCGTTGATGAAACGGCGGATTTTTCTGTCAAAATATACAAAATTAACATGGTGTGATTCTGTGCGCATTAGCGATCGCGGGTACCTTGTCATAGAGCGCAGCGATTGTGTGCTTTGAGAAATGCTTGGAACCGTCTTCAAAAACTCGGCTTTGGACTCTTCAATGTTTTTATGAAGGGCCGGATCTGTGGAAATGAAACTGTGAGTACAGACCCAATCAAATCTTCCAACAAAAGCAGACCTGTGACTGTCTCTGGAGCGATAAACAGGCTCTCGAGACGATGAATTTCAGCATCGAATCGTTCACCGATCGAATCAACGATTTCAATGTAAAAGAGCGATTGGCGCTGCAAGTCAATGTCCGTGGAATGCGCAGCAAGGAAAGTGTCTGCGAGAGACTCCAGATGGCTGATACATCTGATATCAACAAAAAGAGTCAGCATAAGAATAAAAGAGCGTAGAAAAAACAGCGTCCGTACTTTTGCATTTCGACCAACACATCTCTGACTCCGACAACGCCTTCAATTTTGAGTAGGTCGATAATAACGTCAATTCTAAAAGACCAAACAAGTTAATTCGAATTCTTTTCGAGAGATTGAGATTTCTTACTTTCGTTCCGTTCCGATCAATTCAGTGTAGGAGCTGCTGAATCGCAAAAAGACTTCTTCAGAGCAGCCTTCCAAGAACGAAACCAGACGACGTGCAAGACCCATGATCCAGAAGAGCTTGTGGCGCATCTAAAGGACGGACATGTCAGATAACGCATTCTATACCATCCGCAAAGTCAGTTGTCACCTCAGCAATAAATGCAGTGTTTTCTGGGTCCTTCTCCACCAGCTTGTTGTCCTCCATAAACATTTTGACCATATTTGATTTGAAAACAATGCGTCTCAACAAGAGCAAGCTTAGCACAGGTACATGCTCCGTCTTGAAGAAAGTCTCAGGAAGATAAATCTGCAGTGTGAGGGAAAATCGTTTAAGGCGAGTCGAAGCGACAGGCGCACTGAGTGAATATCATTTCACCTTCAGGATATCCAGGTGCTCATTTGCCTGATCGGCTTCAAGCTTTCTCAGCTCAATGTCTATTCCTTTATATTGCGCCTTTCCTCCCGTGGCTTCCATCAGATCCGCACTTGCAGCCAAGTCCCTGCTCACATTTGTGGTGGGCAAAGCAAGACCTTCGGACCCCATTCCCATGTATCCAGATAAGCGACTTGAAGTCAAATCTCTGCAAAAATGATGAAATGCACGAACGTCAGTCTGGCTGCACAACTCAAGTTGAGAACGTGTTAACTTACTCTTGAAGCTGTTTCACCAACTCACGGAACTGATGGATGGTGCGCTCGTAGTCAGCAATCGTTTCTTGTTGTCCATCCATCTTAAATCGAAGCGTGTTCATCATGCCGTCCTTGATGTCTGCCAGCACAAGGAAATCAGTTCAGCTCCCAAATGTCCGTGATGATTGGGGGATATTCTTACCGATTTCATCGATCAGATCCTTTTCAAGCATGACGTGGTTTTCTTCAAGCTCATCAGTCAGCTGCACCAAGATTTCCATGTCTTCAACGGCATCATTCAACTCATCGATTTTCTGTTGCGGAAGCAATGAGATTTCGGGAGAATTCAACAACAATATGTATCCGTACCGCTCCAAGCTCCAGGTTTTTGCCCGATAAAAATTCAATCAGAGCCGCGGCATCCTTCCTGGAGTCCAATGACTCTCGCATATCTTCAATTTGGGATTCCGCTTCAATCAGCTTCAGATAGATGAGAGAGTCGTTTTCTATGTGTGGGGAGTGTCAACTGCCAGGTGCCAATGCAAACTGTTAAACGAAATAGAATGTACCTTGCTGCTCCAAAACCTGATCCATCTCTCGCTTCAAAATGTCAACTTGGTCGGACAGTTCCTTTTCGCGCATTGCAGAAAAGTCTCTGAACTGAACAAGGGCATCTTTGAGGCGGTCGTTTTGGTTCTCAAGTAAAGTGATTTCGGTGACAACGTTCTCAAACTGCTCCGGGCTAAGTTCAATTTCGGCTGTGACATTATAATTCCGGGGACACGTGTGTGAACAGCCAGTTACGGAGAATGCTTGAAAGAAACTCACGTCTCTTTGAAACAACAAAGTCCAAGTCCATATTCAACTCTTCCAATTGATCTTTCAACTGCTGTAACTCTGCTTCCAACGAATCCGCCCGTTCAGCTGCAAACTCTGCATCCAGTGTTGCCATTTCGAGAGCATCATTCGCGTCGACAAGCTGTTCTTCAAGCATGTCTTTATCGCCCAATGCTGACTTGAGCTCGTTTTGAAGAGCAGTCATTTTGTTTGCCATACTTGTGCGTTGGACATTGGCGCTTTGGAGTTCCAGGGTTAGCTTGTCAATGTCTTTTGAGAAATCGCGGTCGTGCGAGCGTTTGCTTTCTGCGACTTTTAGCTTGAATCTGAGGTCTTCCATTTCATTGGCGAGAGATTCCTGTAGGTATCATGAAGGTTTAGATACAAGGGCATACGAATCCGTATTCCATGAATATAAAACTTACAACAGTCACGTCTGCACTGATAACTTTTGGTTTCTTTGCCTCAGACAGTTCCACTTGAAGTTCTTCGATTCGATTTTGGGCGGCAGTCTGTTTACTTTTCGTTAGTCACGGATATTGTGAACATGACGATAGCACAAACCAGCTTCTCTTCATGGTCTCTTTCCAATTCAATTTCCATCGCTAGCATAGCTTCCTCACTTTTCGAAAGCTGGGATTGCAACTTGGACACTTGCGAATTCAAGGTGGCCTGATGATTGTGGATTGGTACAGGCTATGCACATCAAAAGAAAACGCAGTGAGTGATACGTACGATCCTTTCATCTGCTTCTTTTTGTGCTTCAGCAGCTTCTTTCACGCGCACAGCCAGATTCGCGTTTTCAGCCGTCAGGGAAATCTTTTCGGAGATTTGGATCTGAAGCCAGAGAATTCAAGGCGTATCAGCAGTTGAAAAAAAAAAAAAAGACAGCGAATTGTACAACGCGCCAGAAAAAGTAAAGATTAATAAAACTCAACCGTAAGATCATCGACACTGCCTCTGCGCAGCTTTTCGTTTTCGGAAACGTGCGCAGAATTGGCTTCTTCGGTGACTTGGAGGCGGATGGTCAAATCGTTCACTTGCTTTTTCAGATCGGCCTGTTTTTTGGGGGGTCAACCAGAGACTGTTTAGAATTTTGCAGTATACGTACCACCACGGAGTCATCGCTTTCGTCCAAGCTTTTTTCTGCATTGCCTTGACTTTGGAGGGTATTCACTTGATTTGTTAAGTCCGCCTGACATTTGATTTTAAGGGTTCAACAAATTGTGTTTTTTGGGATACACAAGACAAAGGGAGAAAACTTACAATCAGCGCATCTTTATCGTCCGTTGATGAAGCTGCGTTTCCAATGGCAGCAGCTGCCAGCATAGCGTTGGATTCTTCCAATTTTTGGCGCAGATCTTTATTTTCTTCTTCGAGGGATTCCTGCAAACGAAGCGAATTCGGAGTGTCAAACAAAAGACTTTTCTGAATTAAACAGAATTCAAAATACCATCGCAATGTCAAGACCATCCTGGCCGTTTGATGCCACCACGGAAGCTAACTTGGTTCCAGCCTGGAGAAGCTCGACACGTAGATCCGCAATCTCGTTCGTTAATGCAATCTTGAAACAATTCGAGGTTAGTTTCAACTGCCTTATCACTGATGAAGGGGTGGTAAACGATCACGTACCACTCTCTCATCGTCCCGGGTAACAATCACGGGTTGGCCTTCCTCGTATGACGCCAATTTCGCGCGCAAACCTTCAACTTCTTCCGTTAAAGATGCCTATAGAGTCAAAACGTCGATGAGGAGTAGTTTTTTCAATATCAAAGATAATTCAACGAAATAGTCCAAATTGCCCGAGGCAAAAAGTAAGAGCACTTACAACACCATTCACAATACTTTTTGCTTCATCTGCAGCACGAACTTGCGCAGCCAGGGCGTCTCGCTCATCTTGGATCGCGCTCAAATTTGCAGCCAACTCTACCACCTGCTGTTCGCGTTCGGAGGACATGACTTCCATTGATTCGCGCATTGCTTCGAGACTATCCAAGTCCGCCTGAAGAGAATCGACGGCCGCTTCAGAGGCGCTCAGTTGGTTTCGTAACGATTCGATTTCTTGTTCGCGAGATGCCTGATAAACAAGAGTAATAATTTTTGTCAAAATGGCAGCACGCGTATCATGCATTATTGCAGATGAGGAGGCGATTCATTTAACTCAAGTTGAGCAACTTGATCAAATCAAGAAACAGATGCCAAAATAGTGAAAGGAGGGTCACCTCTAATGCCAGCCTTGACGCACTTCTACTCTCTGCCCGCATAGAATCAATTGGAATGCCCGAGGAAGAAACGGCATGAAACGATAAATCAGCCACGTTTCCAGCATGACTACTACCGATACTGCTCGCGATACTGCTTTCCTCACTGGCATTATTATTGTTCAGTGAAGGGGTCTGACGACTCGCGTTATCGTTGCTTGGGCTGGGTGTTGGTCGTCCAGTAGGCTTTTTGGCTGCAATGGATGAATTCGTGGAGGGTGTTGACGTGACGGGTTTCGGTTTCACGGATGCACTACTGGTGGATGGCTTCGCAGTTGGTGTAGCGGAAGGCATTGCTTTGGTTGTTTTGATCTGAGGAGACGATATGGGAGTGGAGGAGGAGGAAAGAGATGTTTTCGCGGCAGACTTTGGGGCTGTTGTCGATGACGGTGCTGCTGGCTTTTTGACAGTTGAGGAAGAAGTTCCAGTTGAATTTGATGGGCGAGTCGCCGGAGTTTTGACGGACGAACTGGAAGATGATTTGAGAGCTTGAGACGGGGTTGCCGTGGCATTTGGAGATGTGGCCTTAAGTGACGAGGATGAAGAAATGGAGGATGCCAACGGTGGCTTCGATGATTTCGTTGTCGAATTCGCAGTTGTTTTGGAACTTGTGGATCCTGTTGGACTCTTTGCTAGCGTGGTTGGCTGGGTTGGTCAAGTGTCAGTAAATGGGACATGTGGAGTAATTTACACACGCACCGGCGAAGAAACGACGCTCCGAATCTGGGACACGCGCATGAATACGCCTGCACCTTGCTCGCATTCGAAGTAGCGCACGCCTGGCGAGGGGTGGGTTGTGAAGGGGTTGGTGTCAATGAGGGCGTCAAACGAGAGAAGAAAGAAGCGATGTCCGAGAAGAAGAAGAATAGAGCAGCAAGAACATAAGACACTGGCGAGAGAAGATAAGATACGGTGGGTCTCTCATACCTTGCACTGATCCATCGTTCTTTCCACCGGCTCCCGCGTGCAGCACAATGCCCACCCAGACACCTGCCGCGAACTCGGTCTCGCCGACGTAGGCAACAGTGCCTACAGCAATCGCTCCAGCATTGAGCACTTCGACATGGTCGCCCACTTGCGGATTGCTCATGGATTGATGTGTGCGAGTATTTCTTTGATCGGCCGTAAATTTTAAATATTAGTTTGGCACCGACTTTATTTACCATAAAATACGCTCCAACTATGGCGGGCAAGAAGAAGAAGAAGGCGTCCGCCCCAGCAGAGAGCCCCACGAACGTAGCAGATAATGCGCATCCGTTGTTTGAGTTTATAGAGGAGGAAGAGATGGTCGAACCCCTTGTCGACCCACTGACTGCGGTGGACCTTATGGACACCATCAATCCCTCGAACACAATGACTGCAGCCACATCCAACAACAACCTCATGGACTTACAGATGGATGACTGGTTGCCAAATGCGGCCTCATTCCCACAACCCGTCTCTTCTGCGCAGAGCATCATCCCGGCGCCGTCCAGCAGCAACACGCCACTCTCTTCCCTCCCGTTCACCTCATTCGGCACTCTGTCTTCGGGAGTATCCTCTCAGTCGCACAATTCCGCAAGCCTGTTTGATGCGCCGTCCGAGTCATTCTCTTTCGCGCAAACCTCAAAACACAATAACTCGCTCTCGGTTTTACGCGACTCTCTTCGCGCAAGCACCGATTCTGAAAACTCTCATTCGCAGCAGCATGCGTCAGCAAATTTGCTCGACCTGTCACCAGTGGACATGCCAATTTCAAGTAATTCTAAAATGCTGCATATTCCGCTTGAAACTGGCTCCATCGATATTTCACTTGATGATGTCGCTTCCAAACTCGACCGCTTGGAGAGACTGCAGTCTATGTTTAAAGGTTATTTCTTCATTCCCACTTTTTGATATCATTGCAAATCATGTTGACCCCATCGTTATCTTCTTTTCAACGCAGAACTCGAAGCACGCCATAAGCAGTTGTCGAGGCATACAGCGCGTGTGAATCGAGTGCTTGAAAGATTCACGCCCTTGAAGGAGGGAATTCCGGTCGATGACGAGGCTGCACTGAATCGCGTGGAGAGCTTTTTGAATGACTCGCAAGTGAAAGTCAAGGTGAATAACGCCACGTTCATTTGAATAGTCGTTCTTTAAAACTCAGTATTACTCACGCATTACTTTTTCATTGGGTTTGACTTGCAGGAGGCGGCGCTGCTTAAAGATCGAGTGAAGGAGTTGGAAATTCAAGGCAAAAAAGTCTTCGAAATGCAGGCTAAAATTTCTGATCAAGATGAGGTGCGTTTTGCATGTTTTTTTTTTAATGAGCACATGATCTAATGGAATAGGTGACTGCAGCAAATCAAACTCTTGAGATCTCGAGCCTCATCTGCATCTTCTCCTCAGAGAAATGGGTCGATGGATGCATCTAAACCGACAGTCAACACTGCATCTGTTAACAACTCACCATCTCATCCGACACCACCTGCAGCAGCATCTTTCTTCAACTTTCAAACACTTCTTCCAACCGTGAAATCAAATCCACCACCCATTACCACGCCCACTGCCACATCTGCAATATCAAATGCAGCGAATTCGGACATGGCATCACCCGTTTCGCCGCAAGAGTCAACGCAAAATTCAGCCAGCGCAGTCAGCACTCTTCAGATGAAACTCAAATTGCGCGACCTTGCGAATGCATTGAAAAGGGTGACAGAGCAACGTGATGTTGCTGTTTCTCGGATTAAAGAGCTTCAAGATGCTGCGGAGATTTCGCACACGTCCAATCCTTCAGCGTTGCCGATTTTGCATCAATCGAAAAGACGTAGCAGTGTGGATGAGTTGATTGTGGGGATTCCCAATAGTGCGAACAGTGATGTGAATTCCAACCCGTTGGTCCTGGTTGATCTCGGTACGACATCTCCGACGCGGGAATCGAGCGACGACCCACTTTTCCACCAATCTCGAACGAGCGAAGACCTTCTTTTTGGACCTCCTAGCCATTCAAACTCTGCGTTTCTTGCAAACGGTTCACGTCCTGGCACAATTCAAACGTCAACCAACACGGCGCGTCTCCTCGAAGAATACAAAACACGGGTAAAAGATTTGGAAACGACCATTGAAATGCTGCGAAACGAGGTGTTTGAGCTTTCGGAAACCAACAAAAAGCTGCGGACGGGTGGAGAACGAGCTGCAATTCGAAGACGCGTCAATAGTGTCCCTCATTATTACGAATCCAGCGTATCAGGTGTTGGTGCAATTACTGACACATTTTCTAGCGGTTCTCCTTCGTCTTCAGCTGCTGCGCCCCGTGTTTCGACATCTTCTGCGAATGCGTCGTCTGTGTTGATGCTTCCTGCGACGGCTGAAGTTAGCGACCTTGAAGCGGCCCTTTTGGAAAAACAGGAAGAGCTGAAAGATGTTGAAGCGCACCACGCAGAGTCTATGAAAAAAGTGGAAGCCTGCGAAGAACGAATTACTCAGCTCGAAAAAGATGTGAAGCGCGTTGAGGACGAAAAAAACGCTGTTGAAGAAAGGTTGGGCGCAATCGATGGAGTGCATCAAGTGAATCTGGACAGTATGGCGGCTGTGCATGATATGACTGTTAAGACGCTTGAATCAGATCTTGAAAATATGAAGCGTTTGAAAAAGTTGGAGATTGAGAAAGTTTTGGGGCTGCAACAGGAGCGGGATGGTCTTGAGGCTCAAAGACAGGAATTGGAGAGGAAAGTGGAAAGTCTGGAACTTTCTTTGTCGAATTTGAAGGCGGCGAATGATGCTGCGGTCAAGAGTTTGGGAGAGAGTGAAGTGAGCCGACGGGAGATTTTTGCTGAACTGGAGCAAGCCAAGTTAAAGATTCAGGGATTGGAAATGGAACTGGAAGCAACTCAAACTAAACTGGGCGCTGCATTGGACGATGTCGCTTCTTTGAAGGCTGAAAAGACGGCGACGGAAAATGCGTTGGTTCAGGCATCGGATGTTGAAGCGTCGGCTTCAGCGGACTTGCAGAATCAACTCGAAACAAGCAAAACTGCGCTCAAGGAAACGCAAGCGAAAATGGATAAAGCGTACGCAGTCATTCGAAAATTCAAGGCTGAGAGTGAAGCTAAGTCAAAAGAGATTGAGCATCAAAAGGTCAAGATGGAGGAATTGGTGTCTCAGCTGGAAAGCGCCAAGCCTGTTGACAAGGAGTCCGCGGATTTGGAGGGTAAACTGTCTGCTTTGCAGGTGGAATTACAAAGCGTACAAACTGCATTGAGTTCTTCTGTGGAGGAGGCTGCCACCCTGAGACACAAGTTGGAGGCTTCAGAGAGCGCCTTGCGTACTGGGGGCATCGAATCAGCAAAAGCCATTACCGAAACTGCGAGTCAGTGTGATGAGCTAAAAGCTCAGGTCAATCTGCTCCAGGCCAAAATTGCAAACACAGCACATGGCCAAGCTCATACGGAGTCACTGCAAGCGCAGATAGCGTTACTCGAAAACGATGTTAAAACTGCACAGGAAGCTCTGAACCACGCAACCGACGATCGAGTTCAGTCTCTGTTATCTCGGGTAGCTGATCTTGAGCTGGCCTTGACAACATCAGATACGGATCTTGCGGAATTGAAAGTAAGCGAAGGCCGGTTGAAAGCTGCGGAAGCTGCGATAACTGCTGTGTCATCATCTCATGCGAATGCTGTCGAGTTCTTGGACCAGCAGCTCTCTACCATAAAGAAAACATTGGCGGATGCCGAAAGTCTTGGGGTGGCGGCAGTTTCTAAAGCGCTTGAGGGTACTGATGGTGTCAAAGTGGAATTGGCGTCAGTTTCTGAAAGCCTTTCGGCAGAAACTGCTAAAAGGCAGTCTTTGGAAGGTCAAATCCTTTTGCTTCAGGACGAAGTTTCATCTGCGAAAGCTGCTTGCGCTGATTTCGAAAAGGAGTTGGAAAAAGCACGAGAAAACGAACTGCTTCAAAATTCGTCATCAGCTGAGCTTGTTGGCACGCTGGAAACCCAAATTCTGGACTTAAATGCCCAGCTCGAAAAATCCGAATCAGCGCGCACTGAAGTCCGAATCTTGGAGACACGGATCGTTGATTTGGAAGGTCAACTGGAAGCGACAGCTCGGATCGCAAGTACGGGCGATCAAGATGTCGGGTCGGATATCAAAACAACCGAGGTCAATACGCAATTGCAAATCAAGATTGAAGAGTTGTCAGCAGCTCGAGAACGTTGCGCCGAGTTGGAGAGTCAGTTGAAAAGCACTCAAGAATTGCTGCGAACATCGCTCGAAGATGTGTCCGCCAAAAGCGTACAAGAATCGAATGAATTGAAGTCCAAAATTTCGGAACTTGAGGCGAATTTGGTGGATGCGCGTGAAGACGCGGAGTTGTTGAGAAAAGCGGCGCAATCACAAAGTTCAACAACGATTCAATCGACTGACGAGGAAGTTGAGGGACTTAAGCACCGGATTGCTGACTTGGAATTGCTTCTGATTGCTGCAAGGGATGCGTTGGCTGCCCCTTCAAATGACAAGGATGTGAACGACACCGACACAGACGCGAAAAGACGAATTAGCGAACTCGAATTTGATCTTTCAGCTGCGCAAGCGAAGCTGTCGGTTGCTTCAGCCGGTTAGATCTCAACTCCTAACCATACATAGAATGTTTGCACTTTCTAATGCTTTCTGACCAGAACTTCTGTCTGCGAAAGACCTGCTTGCGAACGACAAATGCGTCCATGACGACTACGACGCGATTAAAGCACGTATCATCGAACTCGAAGTGGAAGTTGCGCAATTGGATCAGAGCCTTGCATCAGCACTCGCAGAAAAGTGCACGCATTCAGATTATGCGACTTTGCAAAGTCGCCTGGTTTCTGTGGAGGCGGAGCTTGTCCAAGGGGAACAGGCTTTGGCCGCAAAAGAGGATGATATGAGGCAATCTGCATTTGATCATCAGAGCCAACTGTCCGCAGTCCAAGAATCTATGTCAGCATTGAACTCAGGTAGATACATTTTGATGATCTCGAGTCGGAACTTGATCTTCATCTAGTGTAATAACACCGTCTTCAGAACTAGAGTCCATGAGACAAAGTCACAACGCAGCCTTACTTCAGATGATATCCCTGCAGGATTATGAAGCCATAAAACGTCATTCTGCAACTCTGGAAGCGCGCTGCTCAGAACTCGAGGCTCAGAGGGATCTGGAATCAAAGCAACTCTCAGAAGCTACCAGTGCGAAATGTGATCATTCCGATTACGAAGTTCTTCAATCTCGTTTATCTGAACTGGATGCACAAATACTGTCAACTAAAGATCAGCTTGCGCAGTCTACTGCGCGCGAATGTACTCACCATGATTATGAAGCACTTTCTGCCGAAGCTTCCCAACTACGAGCCTCCCTCGCCACTCAAACACAAGTTCACGACGCAAATCAGATTGAATTCAATCAAATGTCAGAAACCCTCAAAACACGCATCGCCAGTCTCGAGGAACAAATTGCATCAAACGAGATCAAGCTTGCAGAGAGCTTGAGCAAAGTCTGCGGCCATGGTGACGTTGAAGCCATTAAGATTGAAATCGAAGCTCTTCGACTGGAATTGAGCGCCAGCCAGCATTCTTCGTTTGCTGCAACTTCCAATCTTGAAGCCATGAAATTGGAAATGCAATCTATCAAGGCGCAACTGGCGGAAACTGAATCCGCCAAATCTCAACTGGAAAGTCTGTTACAATCAAATCAAACAACACAACAAGATACCAAAACGATTGCTCAATTTCCAGACCCACTCCAGGACTCTTCCGAAGAAATTGAATCTTTGCTGCTGAAGATTACAACTTTGGAAACGCAGGTGTCTGACCTGACGACGCGATGTCATGCGGCGGAAGAGACGCTGGCTCTGGCAAAACAAGAAGCCCATGCCCATGTGGAAGCTCTTTTGTCACGAGAAACAGAGCTCACGCAAACAAAGTCAAGACTGACAGAAGAAGAGGAAAAGAAAAACAAGAGCATTCAGCTGCTGCGAAACATGAAGGCGAAAATCTTGAAACTCGAAGATACGGTTGCTACGAAAGAAGGAGAACTGTCTGCATTGAAATCCGAACTCGTTGAACTGCGTGGAAACGTTGCGACCGGCAGCGCGGAACAGAATTCAAAAGTGATAATGTTGACAAAGCAAGTGGACGAAATGGGTGCACGAATTCGGAAACAGAATGACGACTTGTTTCAACTGGAGAAGCAGCAGGAGGCCAAAAATGCGGAGCTCGAGAAACTGGGGGCATCTGTGAATGATGCAAACGTGCTTCGAGACAAGGCAGCTGCAGAACGAGATGAATTGCTTGCAAACGAGAGTCTCCGAAATGGCGAATTAGATGCCTCTCGAGCGACCCTCTCTTTGCAATCACAGCAGCTGACTGTTTGGCATGAACGAGTCAAGGAAGCCGAATTCCGTTTATCAAACCTGGAAGACGAACTTGAGACTTCGAAGCGCCTGTTTGAGAGTAAATCTGTTGAGTGTGAGGCGCTGCAGATGAAGCTTTCAGACCTCGAAAAACAATTTTACGAAACGGAGCAGACTGTTGGAAATAATAGTGACGAAGTGGATCAAATGCGGCGTGAGATTTTTAACCTGAGGAAAGAGGTGGTGACGTTTACCAAATCCATTCGAGAAAAGGACGCAGCAGTGTTGAGTCTTCAACAGGGTAAGGAACAGTTTGACGCAATCTTAATTCGATCTGAAAAGCAGGCGGATGTTTTGCGAGTTGAACTGAGTCAACTGAAATCGCGTGTGGCGGATGTGGAGATGATGGAAGACAAACTCAAGTTTGCCGCTGAGCAGTTGGAATCGGTGAAAGCGAGCAAGGAGTCGGAGGTGAATAAGCGCACGCGGGAGTTGCGGATACGACTGGAAGAATTTGAGAGAGCGGTTGATGAGGGGAAAACGAGGGAGAATCAGCTCTTGAAACTGAACAAGGTAAAACGCCGCCATGCTATTATCTGTTATGCAAATCATCTTTGACACTCCGTCTTTTTTGCAGTCATTGAAGGATGAAGTTCGAAAGCTGGCGCGCTCGATTGGAATCTCCACTCCATTCACGTCACCTCCACTGTCGCAGCAAAACTCGGGACTTGATGCTGCAGAAGTTGCCGCTGCAAACGCGCCATCTTCCGCCTACAAGTTTCCCGCTCGAAACAACTCCATCGCGAACCAAGGTGGAGTAGCATCATCTCTGGGATCTGGGGTTGACCTTGGAGGATCCTTGAATGGACTGAATTGGAGTGGATCACCCGTACCTGCCGGGAAAGGAGCGACCATGATTTCTACGTATCCCACATCTGCCAGGACATCCATTTCTTCTCCTACATCTGCATTTGGGGGGCCACCGCAGCCGGGAACCAGTAGTGGGAAGCTGGCTGCTAATGATGAATATCTCAAGAATGTGGTTCTTCGATTTGTTGAATCGAAAAGGGACACAAAGGTGAGTTTTATATTGTCTGTTTTGGATTTTTTCGATGAGGGAACTGACTTGTATTCAACTTGTTTGCAGTTGCAAATGATCCCTGCGTTAGGGATGTTGTTGCGCCTGACGCCCGATGAAATCAGACGCGTGCAGAAATGCGTCACATGAATAAAGACGGTTTCCCAGTTTGATTTTTGTTACTTTTGAGAATGCATTTGAGAGATACGCACAGATGCATTTATTTTTTAGATTCCAACAACTCCCATACCAACTGCACCCATGGCCATGATCCAGTTTCTGTAACTGTCACGAATCAAGTGCAAGTTTGTGACCCGCATTTTGTAAGGCGCAGCAGGGTTCAACACGTCGCACATCCAACTTCCAAACACGGCTCCAACAAGTGTCATGAGTGCTTGTTGATCCTCGTTTGCAAATTGGGAAGTCTGATTTGAAGACTCAAACGTGATACTTCCAAACACTGGGAAGGGCGATTCATACGCATACCTACTGATTCCAATGCTTTCATGGTAGAAGAGAAATCGATCGGCGCTGGCAGTTGCGATTGGGACGTAATCTTTTTTGAAGGCGATAAGTTTTGGGGGGCTTGCTTTCAAGGACATCGTGTTTGCAATCTTGTAGTGCAGTGCTTCGAGAGGCTGTTCTAAATCGATCATGGATTGGATGGGCATCGATTTGACGGGCGATTTGGTGAGAAAGTCGTGGATGGGTCTCATATCGGATTCGAGTTTGAAATCTGGTTGCGCGGTTGGGGGTGGTGGGCTGCGTTGAAAATGCAATGTAAGAAGAAGAGAGCAGATTCATAAAGATGAGAATTCGGGTCGCATACGTTCGGCATTGTTGGCGAGCTTGACGATAACTGATGGTTGATGTGTTGGACTCGGCCATGGAAACTCGCGTTCCTGAGGCCAGTTTCAGAGCGCAGTCGTAGTCGTGGGAAGCCATGAGGTCCATGCTCGCTGCATCTGAGGTGCCTGGCGTGGACGGAGTTGAGGCCGTCACAGCGAATTTAATCCCGGACTTATTGGTGGCGCTGAAATCTTATTACGTAAAAAGGGATCGGGCAATGAGAAGGCACCCGACACAACATAGCAAGGCACGGCAGCAACTCACCTTGGAACACTCCCGGGCGGGCGACAGCGTGAATGCGGTAGTCAAAGACCATGTACCAGTTGTCTGAGAACTTTGTGAGTTGGATCAGGAACAGGACTTGGATGCTGTTGACAGCTGCTGTTGCTGCGTCGCTGTTCGCATTCGAACTGGCAATGCTGAAGACTTCTATCGTGTCAGGGATGGACTTGGACCGACGGAAGTGCATGTTTGGCAGTGCCATTTTCAAAAGTGGGGGAAGTGGGGATTTGAAACGTAAAAAAAATTCTGGCTTCAGCGTGAAATAAAAAACCAAAACAAACAAGCATGCTCAAGATCCAGTGTGCGCTCATCAGGAACGACGAACTCATTGCGATCGAGGTCGAAGTCAGTCCGACTGCGTCCGGCCATAACCTTAAGGAAGATATTCGCGCGAACATCAGCCCTCGGCTGGACCACTTTGACGGCACGCAGACTCACGCTCATCAGAATCTGTAAGCCGGCGATTGGCGGATTATCTTCAACAGAACTGCTGGCATCAGGTGATTTGCTGAAGTTGGAGGCAGACAGATGATCATGTCTCTCAATTCCGTGCCTCCCGTGGAGCGTCTCTGACAAGGGACGGTCTAACATTCAAGGTATGCATCATTATTCTCAATCTCAGTTACATCTGACTGGGTAAGTAAAACAGGTCCTGAGCCGATCCGATAAAGTATCAGTATTCACCGCGCCACTTCCATCGAGTCTGCACCACGTGTCGGTTCTGATTCCAGATGATACAAGTGAGTGAAAGAGCGTCAGTCATTTTCTTTGCCTTCTTTTTTAACCTTGGTTGATTCGCCTTTTCGTATATCCAACCAGCTCCAAGCGGCGTATCGACGGAGCCAGTCCATATTGCACCGAATAGTCGCGACGAATCGGAAATGACAGTTGTGGCCATCTATGATTCAAACAACCCGCCCAATTTGACTGGAATCTTGAAGGCCGTGGCATCGAATCTTGCTCTTTCTCGAGATTGTTTGCGGTCCGTTTGAATTTAGCAACTTCACGTTGAAGAGGAAGCTGGACGGGCAGTTGGTCAACTTCCCAATCGATACGAAATTCAGGAAATTGCTGCCGGGCCGCTATTACCTCATCCCAAATGGCTGGGACGATTTAAAGGCTGATGGTGTTGGGTTGCCGATTAAACCGACTTTAAGATATAAGCGAAAGTTCGACCCCAGCAGTCCCTCAAGTCCTTCTTCAACTCCAAAAAAGTCTCGCGTTGAAGTCGAAGGAGATGACGGCGAAAGTGCTACTTCCAGTGACACTGACCATGACGAAGAGTTAAGCCAGTTTCGTCAAAAATTCATTCAACGGGATAGCCATTGTGTTGTCACCCGGGAGTATTCCGGTGTGGACGTCCATGTACTTGCTCGCTCATGGTGGCAAGAACCTGCCAAACAAAGGCTCCCACTGTACGTCAAGAAAACTATTCAGTCATTTGGAGGCATACACAGCGTCAGAAATGGAATTCTCTTGAATGCATCTTTAGCGCAATCATTTATGGAGGGTAAGTTCAGTTTTGTTTTTGAACATGGGCACTTTTATTTTGTTGCCATGTCGAGAGATTTGCTGCATTTGGATGGAGTTCAGATGGAGGAGAACCTGCGGGTACGTTTGCGAATACCGGTTTTAGGGGCAAAGAAAATTTTTCTTGTTTCAAAGTAAAAATTACCTGAACTGTGAAAGCAAAAGAACCTGCCCAAGATCCTGAGAATAAACCCCATGAATAACAGTTGTTGCTTCAAAAACCACAAAGCAGGTCATGAACTCAGGCTTTTGTTCACCTGGATTCAACTCCTAATATGCTACATAATGTGCTTGTGCTGGCAAGGAGCTTATTTCATCAAAGTCTTCATTTTGCATGTTTCTGGGAGCCAGGGTTCCTTCCCACATCTTGGGAATCATCAGTTCCCACATGCATCCATTCCCACAAATGGGTTGGGAAAATGTAAAGTGGCAGGCAAACAGTTATAAAAGGACGACATTGCAGCTAGGTTAGAAGTATCAGAACACATCTAAAGCTGACATTGATGGGCAAGAAAACACTACACTTGCCCAATCACTTGCCCTCGTAACAAATGTTTCCAATCTATGTCCATATATTCCTGATTAAAAACAACCTGCCAAAAACGCAACCAAGGTATTCTGACAATGCGCAAAGCAAACACGCTGCGTGTTGCTGACTTCACACCAAGCATGGAGCTGAAGCAACCACAGCAAATTGTGAGGGAATATTGACACAAAACAGACACAAGAGTCCATCCTTCTGGCATGTTATGTTGGCTGTTTTTGCAGCAAACACTGTACCAACCGCCCAAACGTATTCCCAATTCAATCGGCTTACGTGGCGTCAAATAATCGGTGGCACATGTGGTAAGATGGGTATCTGCATGAACATGGTAACAAACATCCAAGAATCTATGAAAGTGGACCCTGACTGACATTCCATAGACCAACATTCTGGCAGACCAGGTCTTCAATGAATTTGACCTGAGATACTCGTTTGATTCTGGCAGAAGGAAAGCCATAATATATGGAGTTGAACAACCTAAGGAAATGCTGTTGCATGGTTCCTTTCATGACCCAAACCTGCAAGCTTGGACTAGCATAGGCACAGATGATTTATCAGCAGAAGAGAAGGAGGAGAATGAGGCTGACAAAACTTCTATATGCTTGGTTGAGTTTGAGGTTGGTGTCAATGCGATGCATCACTTTTCTTATTTTTTGAAACACAATTTATTCTATTGGAGGAGGTGTCAGTCGTTAGTAAAAAGCAGCCCCGCCCCAGAGACTCAATTCACAAGGTCTTAATCCCATTTGGCTTTTTCAACATGATCTCATGCTTTTGTTTGGACAGGCTCATTTTTATGAAGTGTACGTGGATGTGCTGAAAGTTCAGTCAAAAGTTCCCAGTCTGGAAACTGCGCAGGCTGCTATGCCTCAGAATATTTGGCGATGCTCAGAATACCAGTATCACAGTTTGAGGCAAAGTATGAATCAGGGAAGAAGGCAATTGGATTCCCCATCAACGCAGTATCTATGAGCTTTTCCGATGATAAAGCATTGGGTGGATTGGTCGGAATTATCAAAAAACTGCAAGAAGAGGGAGGGATCTATATGATGTTATGCAAACATCAGTTTATGATCAAGTCAAGTCATTTGTTGCCTAAACGTCAACACAAGAAGTTGCACTGACTTGTACAGTGGTTGTTTTTAAGTACGCCCCAGTGTCAAAACATGGGCCTGGAAGTTCCACCTTGGAGGTTCACCTCTTATGGGCTCTGCTGTTGTCATATATCTTTAAATTTGGAGGTATGCAGCTATGGGTTTAAAGACAAAGAACAAAGCTGACAGTCCACAGGTTCAAGCTTTGTTCCCACTTGGGATATAGAACATTGGGTCACAGTGATCAGTCACACGGCCCATTGGATTATTGCAAGTTTTCAGTGCCACAAGAGTTGACATTGGAGGTTGTGCTTTGGCTAGAAGGGCACTCATGGGACACTTCAAACAGGGGAACAAATCTGAAGTGTGATTGGCATTGGAATCTGTCTGACCTGAGGTTGTTCTTTGCAGAAAGCATGTGGCGCGCATTTTCGAACCAGCTGGAGGAGGATGCTGTGAGGGGTAAGCCAGTACGTGGGGGCACCCCAGGCTATTTGGTTGTGCCTGTTGCTCAGTGTACAGATTTACTGAGCCAGTAGGGCTGCTTGTACCTGCTACTGCAATCAATTCCTATGCATAGAGATAACATTGATTCTACTACATGGGCCAACTTCTAATGCAAGGCGAGATGGAATAAATTTAAAAGCACCCTTCACAAAATATTTCTGAAAGATTGAAGGACAGCGACACAGATAATAAACAAATCATGCTAACCCCATCACAGTTGTCATCTCCACCCATCTTTCTTGCATCCTCACGCAGATAACCCCCATATTAACGAAACCGAAATCCCCCAGCTTTACTTGGCGTCATGTTGCTACTGCCCGTCAAATCACCAAAAAATCCACCTCCAGTACCAGCTACATTCTTTGCATTTGCACTGGTTGCTCCAAAAACCGATGATGTTGCTGTGGTCATGGATGCGGCACCAAACGAAAATGCACTAGCACCGCGACTGGCACCAAATGAATTCTCCTCCGCCTGAGCTCCTCCTGAAATTGCGGACCCGGCTGGCCCAAGTCGCGCCAAAATACTCGGATCTTTCGTTGACGCAGTGGCTGGCCCCAATCTCGAGAGAATGTTTGATTTTCTGGCCGGTTCTACTGTGTCCCCAAGCTGAGCGCCATATCTGAGAGAACAATTGATATCTTCAGGTTGAGGGACAGAATCCATATTGGTATCAGGTGCGAGCATGAGCGTCTCATCGCGGACCATCGAAATGTAGTGGTACAAGGTGCTGGCAAGTTCATGTTGCAACTTTTCCAGATCGCTCGTGCTGGTTTCGTCAATGTCATCTTTGCTTTCATTTTCGTTGGCGATTTCGGACTCAAGCGCGAGAAGCACCTGGTCGATTGCTCCGGCAGATAACCACTTGGAACAATGTGTCGGTTGAATGCCGTTATCATTCTGAGGTCCTGCCGTATACCTCTTTTTGCCAGGAAAGATGCGATCAGTGTTCTGTAACTTGAGTCCCTACTCATTTAGATAGCTACCTCTTTGACGTAGTCCACTGCAACAACAGCAGCTTTTTGAACGAGACCATGGCGAAGATATATTCTGACGAGCTCTTCAGGTTTTGATTCCTGAAATGACACTAGTCAGTCGGGATATACGCCATCCACAAAAGATACGGAAATCATCACCTTCAATGATTTCGTCAGCCACAATGGAAGCTCAATTTCAGGATTTTTCAAAAGAGCGTTGTCTATCGCTGCTTTTCGGTACTCCGTCACCCTGGATTCATTCGCTCGCTCGTCCAACCGCACCCTCAAAGCACCCCATGCTTTTTCGGAGGAACTTCCTTCCAATCCGACAGGCTGCTCATCAATCAACGGCGCATGGTACGTGGGAGCGCTGCAACAATACTTAGCAGGTGGTTGTAAAAAAAATGCTCTTACAAGACTTACCCCACTAAATCGCTTTCAGTCAGCATAACGCACCTTGCCGCAAACTCGCCAAATATCTCATCCGGATGCTTATCAAATACCTTTGCCAGTTTGATGGCAAAATCAAATTTGGCTTCGTGTGTAAGTAATGTAATGGCCATCTCAACATCAGGTAACCCTGGCGAGACATCAAGTTCATGATAGTCTTTGGCGAGGTTGAGTTTGGCCAATGTGAGCTGGTACTCTTTCCTGATGTCTTTCAATGAAACAACAGCCAGCTTTGCGTTTTGATGGTTGGTCGTGGAGTCTGTGGCGTGAAGTTTCGCATTTGAGCACATTCAGCAAAACCGAAAGAGAATCGACAGTACCAGTGGATCCATAATCAGACTCGAGAAATGATGCGGCTACGTATTGGTTTTTGTTCTAAAGGAGAAAGTCAGTAACGCAAGCGGGGATGGGGCGCCAAATTCCCTCACTTCGTTGTATCTCAAAGAACGCTCCTCCTTTTCTCGATGCAAGAGGTATCTGTTGTTTTCGTGGACAAGCTCAAGAGAGTTGATTGCGGCCAGATAGGCATAGGCCTGCTCAGTAAGAACCTCCGAAAGCGAACCCCCACCGATATCCAAAGAGCCAACGGAATTTAATCGGCGAGCGTATTCGAACATAATCTTTGCAGCTTGTAGAGATGGATTCTTTAGAAGAGAAGATGCAAACGTGAGAGAACCAACCGTTCCTGTTGTCGTCACGACTTGTGTAGTAAGAATATAAAATTCGGTGGTAGTTCGGCTCTGAGGAGGGACCTCGAGCGGGTATAGGCACCACCGATCTCGCTTTGGCACTAAACAGGAGAGACTCTTCAACTTCAAACTGCAATCCGGCAAAATTGTAGCTGCAAAGAGCTGCAATTTGGTGACTCTTGCACAGAGAAGTGATGAAGGCTCTCATGCTGTATTTGCGGCTGGAGTAACAAGCTTGCGTGAGCAGAAAGCAACACTTGATATCCCGAAATACAACTCACAATTCCATGTCAGAATTCTCCATCAGAAAAGAAAATGCCTTTTCAAACTCCTTGGCCTCAAGGGCATGGTTAAACATGGTACTCCATAGCGATTTGCAAAGATCCATGTTGTCTGATTTCTGGGGTACAAGGTTGTTAAAACACATTCACAAAGCGCAGAAAAATACTCACCTCCTTTTTCGTCATAGATTCAAGAGCAAGTTTCGCAAAAACAGTGACCATTTTATGAGCTTGGACATCCGCAAAGAGCGCGCTCACGTGTTGGTAATAAGCCAGAACTCCACCGCTTAAAACAGATTCGTCGAGCAGAAGAGAAAATTCTCTCCGGCCAGCGACATTAGAACGGCCTTGGGGATGAGAACGTTAGCCAAAATGGATGGGCGAATTTTTAAGAATGCAAAGTCAGCTTACCAAACGCGCCCGCCGCTTTTTCAAATGCCTTCTGAGCAAGTTCGTACGATGATGCCTTCATTTTCACAAATCCCTTGAGATATTGCGTGTGAAAAGTATCGTGGGGAAGTCTTTCTATGAGTCCCCATGCCGCATCGGCAAACCCGCTCGATGCCAGGTGCCACGCACACATCATCAGTCCATCCGAAAGAGACAGAGGATCTTTGTCAGTGTCAGAGTCAAAGAGACCAAGTCCAGCAAAGACTTCTATCGCTGAATCAACCAGGAATGCAGATCTTTCTTCGACAGTGACAGATTTCGAGACCACAGCTTTACCAGATTTGAATAGACTTTGCGACAGAAGAAGCGACAAAGGAACAATATGAATCTCATCCTAGTTTCGAACATACAGTGTAAGGATTCATTCATGGCAAATTGAACAAGTCGCATTACTTGATTGACAATATCTAAATCCATCATGTCGCGCTCTGCTGCCAGTTTTCGATTCACAGTCACGTGCGTATTGGCGACAAAGGAGGCCAGTTCACAAGATTGATATGCGCCGAGAACTCTGGCCACAAGCCGGCGTGGAATAAGTCCCGCAAGACTCTTGTCCCCGCCAGCACCTTGGCTCGTTTTCAAAACAGCCACTATCACAAGAAGCAAATCGCTGATGAATCTATTCCGCGCTGTAGCGATCTCCGCAAATGATTCAGACGTCAGGGAAGCCACGAGGGATGAGACTTCAAAACTTGCATCCGTGTCAACGATGAAGTCGCGAGAGAGCCCACTTGCACTTTTCAGTGAGGTGACGCGCAGGCAGCCTTCAATGAGAGCACCAAAATTGCTGAACGACTTCACCAACTTGACAAATTCAAGGAAGCTCGCCGCTGCAGCTCCTCCTCCGAGTAACGGCTGAAACAATTTTTGCGGGATAATCGTCTTGATGGCCATATCTGCTGTTCCCGGCAAGCCCCGTTTCAAAGCAAGACGCACCTCATTCAAGATTTCGCTGACAGCATCCAACCCCAGCGCGTGTTTACATTTGTCCACGATTTTGAAAAGGAGCGACAATTCCGCCAGGAATGATTCGTTCATCACACTGCTGGTGATGCTTTCGTTAAACAGATTAATGGCAGATAGAGGCTGCACGCGTAACCGTTGGAGACTTGTAACCATTTCTGCAGAATCGCACGGTCGAACTGCGCCCACTCGACCACGACGAATCACAAACGACCGTGGCATGGAGTGAGATTCTGTTCCGGCAGTACTCAAACCGCAGTCTTCCACATACAAACCCAATGGCTCATTCTCGACACTCCTGAGTCGGAAACACACTTGCAACAAAGACTCCCATTCTTTTTGCAGTACGTCCTTGGCAACGTTCAAGTCTGAATTACTCAAATCGAGGCTGTATGTCCCGATCGTCTTGAACATAATTTCCCTTAAAACAGCTCCTTCAGCAGATACAGATTTTGGGATTGGTGTCGTATCTTTGATGTTCGCTTCCGCGCTAATCATGGCAAGATCATGCAAATCCTTCACTGGATCAATGTACGCATCCAATGCAGCAAAACGATCGACATACAGCTCCAACGCCTGAAAGATAGTATGCGAGCTGAACCGCTCAACCTGCAGTATATAGTCTGCAAATACGTCTTCCACACTGCGCATGGTACATTCGTAATCGAGACCGTCAATTTTAGCTTCGTCCGAAAAAGAATTCGCGGCAGTTTTGTTCCACTGGAGCGACTGCGAGAACCCGTTGCCGCGACCTCGAATTCGGAGCCCGTTTCGATCTTCCACGGCCGATATTTCGAAATCCGCCCAGTGCACTGCACTTTTTGCAAGCGCGTCCGGGTTGTTGCCGGTAAATAGCCCACGCTTTGCAATCGGCGCACTCAGCACCCATACTTGGAATAGTTCCTTGTCCAACACTCCTTGCATATCTTCGTCCTCATCTTCCACCATAATATCATCGGCCGCAGCAGCATTTTGCGTCGCAAACCTTGACACTTCAGCAAACGCGAAGTCTTTCACTTGCACATCATTTCGCTCAAGAGTGCTATCTATGCTGCTGTTTCCAATGTAATGAATCTGGCGCCAAGCTCCGCCAGCATCAACTTCAGCCTCAAAAAAGACAAAGCCACCAGCCCCATTTTTATGCTGATGTTGCTGCTGTTGCTGCAGGTTTGGCGCGTCAAATGCGCTTGAATCCTCTGCACCTCCATCCCCACTTGCCATGGCTTCCACATAGACGGCAACCTTAAAACTCAGACCCGCATCGCCCACATCCATATCAATCGGAATGCCTCTCGCGTCCACACTTCGAAAGGCAAAGACTTTGACTCTGTTTGCGAGACCACTCGCCATATTCGCTGATGGATTCCAACTTAAAAGCTGTTCTCCGTGTTCCGACAGCTGTGTTCCGCCGGGACTAGATGACGCCTGCGAGCTTGAAAACGCCATATTTGACATCCCATTAGCTACGCCAGAGATGCTGCTCGCACCGGTTACACTGGCGGTATCCTCGTGATGCGAGCCTGGGTACCCGCTTGATGTGGCGGACGCCAGGAATTTTTGCAGATTGAAAGTTTTGATGTGCGAACAGGTGGTTGCGTTATATATGCGAAGTTTGTGGTCTCTGCAGAGTGCAAAACAGAAAATGCTGGAGGCATGGGCAACACTGGCAATTGACACAGGCGTGGCGGCGGGATTTGATAAATCCTGTGCAGCAGCTTGTTGGTATGGAGAGGAGTTGAGCTGCAACGCATTGCTTGGGAGTCCAGTGTTGGTTCCAGTTCCACTCCAAGAGGATAGAAATTTCATCGGAGTCGCCACTGATGCGACCAAGTTTTTAAATGTAGATGTGATGGAAGTTGGACGTGGTGGATAAATAACTTGCAGGCGATATGCTGAGTTGTGTGAATTGTTGTCAGCAACAAAATTCCCTATTTGTCGCGTCACAACACAACTTCTGCAGCTTACCTGGGTCTGATGGTCGTGGAGTCTCAAGGACCAATGTGGCGCCAGTTGTGACTCCAATTAAAGCAGTATCAAGGTCAGGGAAATGGGAGACCGTTGCTGCTGCCGGGAGTTGGACATCGTGCATGAAAAGAAACTGCGAGTCCAAAATAGCACCAGTATCATTTGAATGCAATGAACGCGGCACCCACATCTGGATCACGGTGTTGGTTAAGACAAAAAAAAAAAAAAAAAAAAAAAAAAAAAAAAGGAAAGAAGTAGTGTTACAAACCGCATTTTCGCCCAAAGCTAATTGAATTCGAACAAAGACGCCAGTTACGGTGACAGCCATCAGATGCAGCAAGAGCGTGTCCGCATCCTGCAAAAGTCGCGGAGTTGGCAGCAGAGGAACGGGAAAGAGAAGAACAAGATCGCATGGAGAAGGGCTGGTTGATTCATTGATAAGCATTGATGAACCAAAGGCATGTTTCGTGCGTGTGAGATAAACAGGGGAAGTAAGAAGAAAGAGCAAAGGAAAAAAAACAAACCCGTCCAGAACCGACAAAGAAACAGCCCTCTGACCCCCCAGCACGCGCCATTGAATAAGAGCCTTCCCAGCCTGACCTGCCCGCGCTGCCTCTACACATCCGCCGTGGCCCTGAGCGAGCTCAGCTCCCTGTCCTTGCGCACGCGCATTCGCTTCACTTCTGCAGTCAGCTTCCGTTCCAATTATCGGGATAGTGTAGTGGAGACGGATTCGCTTGCTTCTCAACACTCCGCCGATCCCAGTCTCAGTGCATAGCATTTTACTTTATCGATCAATATTTATTTAAGTTTACATGGGCCAGTTGAAAGAAAGATTGACAAACTGGACAACAAAAAATTTAAGCATGACGAGCTCCATCGAAGACTACTTCCGCGCTAATGTCGAAAATAAGCTCTTTATGTGAGTGTGCAAGCTCCACAAAAGTAATCCCTCTGACGGCTCTGTCCAGCAAAGTACCCGAGCAGGAAGACCATGACCTCACTCCAGCAACGCGGCTTCTTGAGAAGCGGCGCGAAATGCTGGAAGTAGAGAACGGTCTAAACCAGCAAAAGGAGGAGTTTGCAATGAAAATGGAAGCGTTGAAACAGCGGGGTGAAGAACTGGCACGGAAGGAGGCACAACTGAAGGAATCTTTGCTTAAATTTGACAAGTTTTTGAAGGTTAGAGCATATCTCTCTGCATCGCTCAGGAGCAATCAATGACCCCTTCAACCGAACGTCATTTCCTCACAACCACCACTCCCCACATTCCCCATTCAGGAAAACGATGCCAAGCGGAACAGAGCCATCAAAAAAGCAATTGATGAGCGTAAAACGCGAGATCAAAAAGAAATTGAGATCCAGGACCTTAAAAAACACGTTGTCGCCCAATCAAGTAAAAAGGACAAAAGTGGGCGCGCAGTTGATACATGTACTCATTATGAACTTGAGTGTAAAATATCCCTGCTTACACGTCAGTGTTCATAGATTTGACGTTCCAAAAGTTTCTCGAATCTGTGCTCGAAAGTGTTGAAGAATTCGGCGAAGTCAAGGACATTATCTCCCGTTTCGACACACTGGCAGCGACAAATCAGGAACTCATTGACCGTGCGAGAGAGGCGCAGGATCGGACTGAAAAGGACAGAGCCATGCTCATCAACAGCACAGAGGTAACCTCACGCTCACTTGAACTTCCCCACTGAAAAAATTCTTGCAGGAAAAAAACAATCTCGTCCTGAATTACAACAACGCCATTGCAAAGCTGCAAACGCGGCTGGAGGAGGCGCAAATGAGAAGCGCAAAATGCCAGTTGGAATGGGATCAAACACTCAAGAATGCAACTTCGAAAACGCTGCTGTTGGGCCAAATCAAAATGTAGCTTATAGTTTGAGTCTTCCCTCACAATTCTAACCTGCTTGCGTCTTGCAGGGCAACAAGCAACTTGTTCAGCATCGTGAAAACGCATCTCAACAGCAAATTAAACAACTCCGGAGATACTTTGTCCCAGCTTGACAAGATCCAGCAGTTTATGATTGACCTTAATGCAATCAGTGCAGAGCTAACGCAAGGACCAGGTGCAATAAGCGCCGCTATTGGTGGAAACGGGTCAAATAAAGCAGGGGGGAGCAACGTAGATTGAGACCAGAGGACGTCATCCGCACCCACCTCAAAGAAGCATGCGCATCGAAAGAATAAACATCGAAAACAGTGAAAGTCATTCCTACATCCAATGTATTCCAGAAACGACAACGTTACAGACAGACTCATCACAAGAAAACAAAAAATCGTTCATCGATCCACATCCATGTTATCTTCCTTCTTTGTTACCCCGCGATGCTTTCCGGAATCTGAACCGCGGTAGCTCAAATCAAACCACTGATTCGGATGCTCAATCACCTCCACCACACCTTCATTTGTCACAAGTAAATCATTCTTGCCACTGTCCCCAGACTCACCAGAACCGCTCGACCCAGCAGCTGCCGTAAGACTCTTAGCCCTCGATGCAGCTCTAATCGCCGGCACGCGCGTAGCCTCAAAAAGCCGTGTACAAGCAATCTGGTAATGTCCTTCCTTCGCCAGCCGCATCACATCCACCGCAACTCCTTCTCCAGCAACTTTTGCAACCATACTGCGCAAAGCATCTGGAGGGGAATGCCGGAACGGGCACCCATGATGATCTCCAGCAGAAGGTGGATTACTCATGATAATTTTGCTGCACGAGTACGGCGCATAGTCTTTTCTGCTTCCTTCTTTTCCATAATTGAAACGGATATTGTACGCGTACTCTTTGTCGAATTTGTCGGCCGCAAGTTTGTTGAACGCCTTACGCCAGTAAAGAAGCGCTTCTTCCATCGACACGCCGCAACCTTTCAGAAATAGGCCAAACTGAAGACGACCGCCGTGTTTCAGATGAGAGTCGGCGCGAAGATGGGTGTGTAAGTTCGTCATACAGAGTGGGAAGTGACCCTGCGCGGAGAGAGAGTCGATTTCGGACGCCAAGATTTGCGCTTTGGGGTCTGCATTCGGATCCATCGTATAGTCTCGAGAGGCGCATTGACGTGCAATAGAGTTGAGAATAGGAATGAGACGGTCGTCTTCGTCCATGCGGGGCAACGAACGCGAAAACGTGTCCAAGCTTGTGAGAAGGTGTTTGTTGAACGCGTTGGTCACAAGAGTTGATTGTTCTGTCTCTGGGACTGATGTTTGCAATGAAGCAACCGTTATTTTTCAGTTTGTTTTGCACGCCAGTTTCATGAAATGTTTTGTACCAAATGCAAAGCCAGCTTTCAGGACAACAGCCCTGCGAGAAACTAATGGCAGCACTTGCTCAAAAGGCACTTTGAAGAATGGCTGGTCGTATGAGGTGGGAAACAAAGAACGCAGTTCGGAAAATAGCGTCTCGCGTTCTTGCTTGGATATGGGCGGTGCATTCAGCTGCTGAAATTTGAGAAAACCACTCCGCTCTTCCTGAAATTCGGACTCAAATCTACCAGCAAAATCATGTTCAGGACTCAGAATTAGTACAGAGGAGCATGCTCAAGGCTCAGAATCAATGCACCTGTATTTGAACAAAAGCGTCTCGTGATTCATAAACCACGACCTATTGTCTTCTGTTCTGCAGAAAGCAAGTCTCAGGATGAAATGACTCAGGTGGTCTTTACGCCGTTGTTCTTCGAGGGTCTGATGCAAACACATCTCAGCAATCCGGATAAAGACAAACAGAGAAACACGAACACACCTTCGATCCTGCCATTGCTCGCGCCGAGTTTGGGTCCATCCGCATGTATTTGTCTGTCGCTGCTTTGATGACGGCAGCCATTTCAGCGGCCGACTTGTTTCGCACAGCTGCATTCTCGATTGCACGCAACACCTTGTTTTGCGGAGATTTAACACAATTGAAAAGCAAGCACTGACAGCAATTCGCCTTATCGTCAATAGCCCATTCGACCCACCTTCAGCCTGTCCAGAGCATAGGTCTCAAAACTATTCAAGTCCAACTGGACTCGGGGCAGTTTATCGTAGAGCGACAGTCTGAAAGGGTATTCAAGAGCTTCTCTGCGTCCGGCAATATGAACTCGAGCGTGCCTGAAAAGAGCGTGAGCGAATTAGCATAAACAATCGGAGTGATAACAGCGACAACATATCCAATGAATACACTCACCCATCGTTCCCGTCTCTGTCTCCATCGTCGCCCAGAGCTTGTCGCTTGTTGCTGTTCATTTCTCTTCTTCTTTCGCTTGTCCGGATTCTCAGCACTTGGAAAATGTGGACACAAATTTTGCGTAAAAGTAAATCCGGGAATATTTAGCGCATGTATATTTTCTGCTTATTGTAAGAAAATGGGGCTTGGGTTCCGGCGAATGCTTGCACTTCCCGCAGATGCAAAGATCCTATTTGCGACACGGGCAGTCCGAATGTTTGCGTATGGACTTTTGGGTGAGTGATGGGAGACCTCTGAGTTTTTTTGGGATGAACGGGCCGTTCCCTATTCACTGCCGATGCATCTTCTCTTCTTCTTCCTCATCCTCTCTTCCTTTCACTTCTTAACCTATGGCGATGCCAAACAACAGGACTGCTGCTTGTTCTGTACATGAAGAAGCTTGATCTGAGGTATGTTGCATGCCTCGTCCAGATACGTGCTTACTCGCCTCTCACACTCTCTTTCCCCCCTCAACAGAGACGACGACATTGGCGCCTTTCTCATGCTGACACTACTCGGAGACTGTGCAGTGTCGTAAGCACATCTCCACCGCTGCTATCACAATCACGTGACGGGCACGTTTTCGTCCCCACTCACATTTGCTTCTTTAATCAGACTTCTGGTGGCCAGCAACGCAGACAAGATGGGCCGCCGCTTCATGCTCTCATTAGGCGCCGCATCCATGGCATGCACAGGCATCATGTTTGCGATCGTGCCCACGTTCGGCGCTTTTAACAAATGGTTCACGGGTCGCTCGGAAGAGGAGTCTGACCTGCCCGCCGACTTAAATGCAGTGCAGGGATGGATTTATTTCTCAATTTTACTCGTCATTGGTGTTGTGGGGGTGATTTCACCCAGTGGGACTGAGGTATGTGAACCTTGGCTCAACTCAACTTTCAACCAACCAGCAAGCAATTAGGTGGGCCCCTTCCAAGCAATCGAACAGAGTCTGCTCGTTAAATTCATACCATTCGAACATCGTGCAACCTTGTTTGCCTGGTATACTCTTTTCGGAAGCGTCATGACTGCATTGGGGTCCCTGCTCGCTGGTTTTGTGGTCTCATACCTCACTGAACGCGATTTCAGCGCCTTGGCGGGCACATACCACAACATTTCGATGGCTGCACTCACGTTTGGATCCAATATGAGCAGAACCAAGGTTTACGAAACCAAAAATCAGACAATCAGCGATATCTTTGTGAAGCAACAAGTCGGGGATGGAAATGACGGACTGTTCACAAAACTCGAAGCGTATCGATACATTGTGTTTGCGTATGGCGTAGTTGGAATTCTTCTCCTTGCTTCATTCAGACTTTTGAGCAAAGACATGGAGGTGGAACCTGAAATTCCTTCAGAAAGCCCCGTGGAAGAAGCGAACGACGAAGTATTGGAAGACGATCAACCCAGCACTTGTGCAACGGAATCTCAACAAACGCGCGGTCTAATGCGCATCGCATCTTTTGGAAGCATCTTTCGTGCACGGAATACCAGCAGCGCTGAAAGCAGTCCACTTTTAGGTGGTCAAAGGAACACCACCACCAGCTTCGTTCCTGGGTTAAATCTTTCCCCTCAAACGCGCTGGACGGTGCTAAAGCTCTGCATGCTGTTCACACTCGACAGCTTTGGAAGCAGCATCATGAATGGAGGCATGCTTGCATATTGGTTCAGTTACCGATTTCAAGTGGATGAAGCATACCTTGGCAAGCTTCTGTTTGGAAGTAATGTGCTGTGTGGGGTGAGTGCGCTGTTGGCTGGGGTGATCAGTCAACGAGTTGGATTAGTCAACACAATGGTGTTTACCCATTTGCCATCAAACTTGATCATGATGATGGTTCCATTTGCGCATAACTTGTAAGTATCTCCTATTTGATTTTGAAGCTCGATGTTCAAAGATGAACACCTGATTTTCTTTTTTCCTTTCCAATCTTTGCAGATACTGGGCAACCACGTTAGTTTTCATTCGTGCGTTAATATCCCAAATGGATGTGGGACCACGAACTGCATTCATCAGCTCGATCGTGCCTGCCAATGAACGCACCAGTGTGATTGGTCTCATCACCACTGTAAGGACGCTCGGGGCTGCATTTGGCCCATTTTTGACCGGGTTCATGGCGGAGCAAGGGTGGTTTGATGCTGCGTTCTTGTTGAGCGGGGGGCTCTCTGCATTGTATGATTTGTTACTTTTATTCAGTTTTGGGGGCAAGGAGAGGTCGATTGTAATGTCATGAGAGAGTGGATGTTTGGACTACGTTGTGTGTGCATGTATGCGTTCTCACCCTTTCGCTTGTGCCAGTCAAGCTGGCAACTTTCCTTTCCTTCCAAAAGCCCAGTTGTGACATTTGCATAAAAAAGATGACGCGCACCTTGCGATACCGAGCACCACACGGATCCATCTCGCGATCATCATCGAAAGAAAACCTCAAAGAGACGTTCATAACAACAAAGCGATCCAAATCAAAGCCTCGCACAACAACAGCTACTGCACAACGAAGACAACCAGACGCAACGATCCCACGCCCTGGCACAACTCCAAATCACAAACGAGGGAGATCCTTTGAAACCTCTGTATCAACCAAATCTCGCCCTAAACATGCTGCCAGCAAGAGACGGGTCCAGGATATCAACGTCAAGTCCATGCGATGGGCCGATACGCTGCAAGTGTCCCTGTCCGTCGTTCCGCGTTTGATGGACCGGGTGCTGATGATGGTGCTGTTTTCCGGGCTGGTTTGCGGGGTATCATGGCTGAGAGCGCCTGTTGTGGGGAATCTGCTGCTGGCTCAGTGTATTATTCCTTGGATCAGTTTATTGGTGGCGTTCCGAGTGAGCACAGCGTAGTGAGTGTCTTTTTTATTCGCGATCACTGAGCCTGTATTTACTTGCAAGTGTTGTCGAAACCAGCGATCGTTACTGGGAAGCTGCCAAGCTGTGGAGTGCGTTGCGATTCAACTTGATCAAACTCACTCTCGCTGTGCAATTGAATTTGAAACCGGAGACGCGAACAAACGAACTCAAAAAAAAGGAAACGCTGAAATTGTTGGCTGGAATTCCGGGCTACGTCAAAGAACAGCTCAGCCAGGTCGACTCAAAGCCACCGTCGAATACAGAAACCGGCTCGGCTTTGTTGTTGACAGCACAGCCGGATTCGATGAGCATTCCTCACAAGATGTTGCACGCAGTAGCCCAAAACCTTGTGAACCAGCACGCGTATTTCGGATTCTCTGATCTATCCGCCATCGATGAACACATTTCACAATTAAACCGCATTCGAACAACACCGATTCCACAAGCATACAGCCTCCAAATGAAACAAGTAGTGTTCCTATTTCTATTGACGCTACCATTTCAGCTGGTACCCTCGCTTGGGATGTTGGCCGTGGCAGCATGCACAAT
This sequence comes from Chytriomyces cf. hyalinus JEL632, assembly GCA_025435555.1. Lineage (NCBI taxonomy): Eukaryota > Fungi > Chytridiomycota > Chytridiomycetes > Chytridiales > Chytriomycetaceae > Chytriomyces > Chytriomyces cf. hyalinus JEL632. The sequence goes on along the minus strand of JAIWWG010000060.1, from coordinate 26,508 downwards.
CACCGCATTTGGACTGCTGGGATTAATCGAGGTGGCCGAGTTGATTGAAATGCCGTTTGGAGATGGGATGCATCACTTGCCAATGGATTTATACTGCGATACTATTGGGAGGGATCTTGTGTTTTTGGCGCCGAGGAGGGCCCGTTCTGCTGGCGGTGGTGTTGCGGGTTCGAAATGGACGCGACCGAGTTCTTTATCGGACGACTGATTTTGCATTTGTTTGTTTATGTATTTGGTTTGTCATAGCATGCATGGGGTTAATTAGTATTGGTTGGGTTAATCAGTATGGGTTAAGCAACATGGGTTGGGTGGCGCAGGATAGGTTGAGCAGCATTGGGTCAAGCAACATGTCAGCATTGATGGTTTTAAAAAAACTTTTTTAAAATCTTGAATAATCCAGAAAATGGCGACTTGGCACACAGCCACCATCACAGCAGCAGCAGCAGTCGCAGCACTGGGAGTCTCGCTCGTGCTGGCGAACCCAATGCGCGCGCTCTTGGCCATCTTCAACACCCCAATCGGCTTCTACGCGTTCCGCCGCTTTGCCCTGGGAGGAAAGAACAAAAACCGGCAGCCACATTGCACAACCGACTGCTGGGACAACTCTGTGAGTTGAAGTCCTTATCCCGAAATTTTGCCATGCTCCTTCATTCCCCTCCATAAAAACTCACCGCCCACCCACACACAGCATCACGGCGTTCGCATCGTCCCTGTTCCATACGCATCCGACAACTACGGCTACATTATACACGACCAAGAGGAAGACATATTCGTTCTAGTTGATCCTGCCGATTCCGAATCATTCCATCGAGCACTGCGCGCTGTATCACCCACTGGCTCCATCGTAGCTATCCTCACAACACACCATCACTGGGACCACTCGAGCGGCAATGCCATTTTCAAAGCTTCTGACACAGAAAACCGTATTGATGTATACGGATCACACATTGATTTCCCAGTCAATGGATTCACCAATCGTGGATGGCATCGAGTCAACAAGCAAGTTGCAGACGGAGAACGATTCAAGGTATATATTTCTTTTGCTCCCCTTCAGATATCCCCCCCCCCCCCCCAACCTGTCACACATACTCACACACACATCCAAAATACCATCACAATTTTAACCACAAAAATAAGATTGGCCGCATGACATTTGCTGCCTTACTCGTTTCCTGCCACACACGTGGACACTTGATTTACACTCTCGAATCAGTTTCTTCAACCACAAAAGACATATTTCAACCATCCGCATTCACAGGCGACGCGTTCTTTGTCGGCGGATGCGGCCGCTTTTTTGAAGGCAGCGGCACAGACATGCACACACTCGTTGCGAAATGTGTGGCTGAAATTGCTCCGAATACTTTAATCTGGCCTGGCCATGAGTACGCGCTTGCGAATTTGGCGTTTGCAGCGCGACTTGAACCAGGAAACATTGCGTTGCAGGTAAAAAAACGTTGACGAATCACCATCCCCTCTCATCAACCGCGCGCGTTTCTTTGATAAAACCAGGCAAAATTGAAAGAAGCAGAATCCAAAAAGCAATCCGGGATGGGAACCATTCCCTCATCATGGGCTGCAGAACTCGCACACAACCCCTTCTTGCGAGTCCAATCAAAAGTACGAAACACTGAGTTATGGGACAACATTATTCGCAATGCTAGCTCCACCAAACGTATCGGCGATTACATCAAATTGGCGCAGGAGGTTGTCAGGAAGGAAGCGGGTGTGATTGACGCAAATGTGCTGAAAGAAGCGGAGGCTGAAATGTTGACTGCCTTGCGACAGTTGAAGGACACCGGAAAGCTATGATGCGACTTACGAGAAGAAAAAAAGCGCCCAAAAAAAGAAACGGCAGATCCAAAAATTCGCAAAACAACCCAGTAGTGTTTTGATCTCATTTTTTCGAATAAACACTTTTATTTTTGTCACAGTTCCTCACGAGTTGCACTGTTCCCGGCATCCCCGCTGACATCCAATTTCGAATCACAAACTGCAGGTGATTGAACCTTCATAAAGTATTCGCACTTGCTCGGCTCAGAAACGCTGAGAATTTTGTTTTCAATGCCACACTCCAAAGCCACTTCGACTGAGCGGGAAGGTCCATTCCAGCAGTGTTGTCCGCCCTCAAACATCATGTGGTGATACTTTTCAGCTCCTTTTCCAGCAACTCCTTTACGAGGTCCCCAACGTGAGAATTTTCTACAAAGCAAAAAGCAAACAAAAAAAGGAATCAGATCCAAAAGCAGCGGTTTACAAAAAAAAAAAAAGTAACTCACCCAAGACTCGTACCACCTCCTCCATTCTTTGGCTTCTGAGTCGCATCCCCAAGAAAACAAATGGAGTAATTATACTCAAAACTATCCATATCAATACACATATCAACAAGTTGATCCCACTCTCCTTGCTCCCCCAAATCCAAACCCTCTTTTCGCTTGATGTCGTCCAACTGATTTTCATATTCGCGTTTTTTCGATTCCAATTCGTCTAAACGGGCACGCGCTTTGCTGGCATCTTTTTTCAATACTTCGTCTTCTTCAGATTGCGACATGGTTTTGAATGGGTTTCGAGTCAATGAGGTGCGCAGTTTGGACCATCCGCGCCATGTGAAGGGGGATTTCATTGCCGAGAAAACAGATTTAGCATTGTTCGTGGCTGTTGCAGTGAGACAGGATATCAAGCTGGCAGATGGATCCACGCATGGGTCACTGAAATCGTCCAAGTGAGTGGTGTCGATGGCACTCTCGTCAGTGCTGTCTGAATCTGAACTGGTCACTGCCACAACATCCTCTTCCGGCTCAGCATCCAGCGTAATAAAGACGCTATTGCCACTAGTATCTTCCTCCGAAGTACCATCCTCATTCTGATACACAGCAACATGCGAATTCTTAAAATCATCATACTGCTGCAAAGTCTCCTGAAGAATCGGTTTATCACGCAACAAGGCTTCAAACGCAGCCCCTTCTTCAACATCTTTCAGTGTCATGAGATGATCAAGGATCCGTTTCAATTCGCCGAGTCGTGTGTTGAGGGTTTCAATGTTGGTGCGAAGGACTTGTTTGCGTTCGGTGCATGCTGCGTGTCGCTGGGGAAGCGTTGTGCGTGCGGCTTCGGCGTTTTCGTGTGCGCGGATGGCGTTTTGGTGGGCTTCGAAATGGTCGGCTTGTGTTTTAAGAACTTTTTGTAACAAAAAAAAAACAGGGATCCACTCGTCAGTCACTGCGTTCAGTTTTCTGAGAAAAAAAAAAAGAAACACACACACCTTTAAGCTCTTCAATTCGTGCAGTCACATTCGAAATTTTGGCATTCAAAGAGTTCAACTGATCTGCGCGGCCAGCTTTCGCCTTGACACCAAAGTCAACGTATCCTTGCTTCAATTTCAAGCCCTAGTTTTTTTTTGAAGAATAAAAACAATGATCGAATCAGCAACAACGTTCCACAGACAAACGCCAGGTAAAGTTAAAAAACTAAATACTTTTTGTAGAACTTTCATCAATTCATTCTGCTTCCTCTGATGCTCGGCAGCAATCGTTGCACAAGTGTTTGGACATTTCACAAGGCCCGAATATTCATCGCTTCCATCGCAGCATTGTGGATCTGGAAAAGACACAAAAAAACCGTCACATAATTTAAAAGGCAGCTTTGGCAATTGAACACCCCAGATAAATAGAATTACCACAGACACCGTCATTGACACGCGAAGAAGGGATTTCAGCACCAATATGACCCTTGTTGGCACAGTAAAAGACAGATTCCGGACAAGCCGAAGTTCCTTTGAAAAAAAAAAAACACCTCAAGTTGGTGTACCACAAAAAGAGTGAGATCCGTTTTTTTTTTACCACTCTCATCACTGCCATCGTCACAGTCGCAATAATCGTCGTTGAGAGATTTGATATCGATGGAGCGTGACCCGTCAAGACATGCAAACTGCGCCTGCGCATCCTGCGACACGGCCTGCGAGTACAGTGCATGTTCTTTGAAACAGGTTTTTTCGATGAATGCGTGTACAAGTGAAGTACGCAGTTTGATAAAATCAACGGGGTTAATTGGGGGGTATTTCGCAGTTATCAGAAACGACGCTCAACTGCTTGGATGCACTCCCAGAAGTGGGTCGACGCTTCGTCGCTGCGCTTGTCCGTGCACTGGCAGCAGCGGCGTCAGCAGGAACGTGGCCAGAGGAAACACGTAACTCGGCAATTTCATATTTCCAGTTTTTATTTAACCGTAAATATTTATTAACTTTACTTCAAGAATATTCCATCGGCGGCGTCCCCAATGCTGGTTATGCCTTTGTAGAAGCGGTAGTGTGCGCATGCGTTACCGATAAAAGTCTGGACTATTTTAATGTAAACCCGGACGGATAATTTGTTATCAGTCACATGCACTTCAGAAGCGAGGACCCAAACAAGACAACAGGCAGTCATAGATACTCTTTATTCCATATAGTCCCGTCTTTGAAAGATGATCCCGCTTCCAAAGCACAGTTTCCACACACCCTACTTAAAGTGACGAACGCAAGGCAAAGGCAGCATTCGCTCCAACACACTTGAGACCATCGCCAGTCTGCTTACACGACTCAGCTGAAGCAGCAGCAGTACCCATAGTAGATGCATAATTGTCGTCGGAAGATCCCATGATCATACGAGTAGCTTGGACATGGCCCAATGCGAGAGCAGACTTTGCCGTGGCAACTAGGATGGAGACGGCCGATGAGACTGAAGCTGTGACTGGCATGGAGGAGAGGGGAGGATGGATGGATGGATGGATGGATGGATGGATGGATGGATGGATGGATGGATGGCAGGTGGGTTCTAAAGTGAGCTTCTGAAGTGGCGTCCAAGCATGAAAGGCCTTTTCTTTATAGCATTTTTGATGGGTGGCTTTTTATGCAATTTTTGCATGTGGGCTTTGTGGTGGCACTGGGATAATTTTGTGTGATTAATGCGTGTCTGTCTTGTTTGCAGGAATGAATGGTGGTCATGTCATATGGGTAATTTCATAATGACTGACTGGCGGCTGTCTGTCTCGTTTTGATACTCCAACAAGCAAGCAAGCACATGGGACCAGCAAACAGCAACTGGGACAACTGGGACCCAGCTGAGACCCAGCTGATATCTCACAAAGGCCTCAACGACAGACAGCCAGCCATCCGACCATCCACCACGACGACAGGCATCTACCGCAATGCGCAATCCAACCAGCATGACTTGCGTGTTTGTATCTCTGGCCGCCATCCACTGAGCCATGCGTCCATTCCTCTGCACACAATCTGATACTAAACAACACGTGTTGAATCAACCAATATGCACAAATTGCCCAAGTTTAAAATTTTACTCTAAATATGGACTTGTTGACGGCCCTGTGCGGAATCTGTCTTGGCTCCAACGACAAGAGGCAAGATCAACAACAGCAACAGCAACAGCACCCATTACAGCCCCTAAGTAACAGTCAACCCAACAACAACAACAACAACAACAGCTACTCGCAGGCCGCCAGCGGTGGTGGTGGTGTATACGCAGCGCCTCCTCCAGGACAGCCTCACCAGAACCAGTACCACCAACAACAGCCCTCATCGTACTCGCAAGCCGTAAGCCATGAAGCCCCCGGGAAGTACCACCACCAGCAACAACCGCCGCACTCGTACTCCCAAGCCGTGGGAGGCCAGCAAGGCCACAGTGGAGGTGCTTCAAACGGAGTCATCTCCCAGCAGCCGCAATTCCTGCCATCAGACAACATCCCAGCCAGCGTCCAGAAACCCGTCCCCGCCCCAACCCAGAAAGAGTTGCAAGACCTCTCAGCCGCTGCACAGCGTCTCTGGGACCTGGACAACAACCGCTTGAACCCAGGCAAAGACTTTCAATTGAACCTTCAGCGCAAAACCTTCGTCTCCAACCAGGACGACATGACGAGTGATAAACTGTTTAAATCCGTAAACGGCGACATGCTGCGAAAGTATCCCACCTACTCCAAGTTCTTGGACCTGCTTCCCAACTTTACGTCAAGAGAAGGCGTCGCCGAAACTGTCACCGATGCCCGATTACGTGATGAAAAACAATTCATTGACCTCGTCTACCAAACTTCCCCAATCCAATACTTGCACAAGTACCTCATTGCCAAGAAACTCGCTCCCTCAGACCCAGCCCAATTCAAAACAATGCTCAACAAGACTTGGTTCGAACTATACAAGCGTCGCGTGCGCAACGATACAAGCGCATTTGAACACACGTTTGCAGGAGAAGTGCGTGATGATACTCGTGAAGTCATGGGATTCCACAATTGGCTCACTTTTTACGTGGAGGAGAAGGCTGGGCGTGCCGACTACCGCGGGTTTATCCTGCCAAAGACTCGCGGCGGGCGAGGAGCGAACCCAACAGGAAATGAACATGTGCTGAGTTTCCAATTGTCCTGGAATGGTGATGTGAAGCCTGTATCGACGATTTTGATTGGCGTGTCGCCCGAGTATGAGCTTGCGTTGTACACGATGGTGTTCCTGGCTGGGAAGGATGATGTGAATGTGCCGATCATTGTCGACGATGTGCAATGCGAGGTTGTTGTGCATCGGTTCACAAACAACACGGGTCCCAAGATTGGGTCTGCTTATGTTTCGATCGTCAAGTGATGGATATTTTTTTATGGATATTTTCTTAGTAAATTTTACTCATAAAGACATGCGGATTCTTGGGCTGACTGGCGGCATTGCGTGGGTACACATCCAATGGGACGGCACCCGACCTCAATACGCTAAAAAACAAACAAACAGAACGGGCAAAAGCACCGTATCAAACATTCTCCGCGCAGACAAGTTTCCCATCGTTGACGCTGACCTCATTGCCCGAGAAGTACATCCCCCCCACCCCACCAACCCAATCCCTTCTTAACGCCCATTCCCACTTCCAAAACCAGGTAGTCCAACCCGGCACACCCGGCCACAGACGCATCGTCGCCGCATTCGGAACAACCGTCCTCCAAGACGACACTGACCCAAACTCACCCTTAGACAGAGCCAAACTCGGAACACGTGTGTTTTCGGATCCTGAAGCGCGTGCAAAAGTGAATGCCGCAACGCATCCGTATATCCGTTTGGAAATGATGAGACAGGTAAGCCCCTGACTGATTCATCAAACGGATTGACACTTGGAACTAACTTTTTTTTTATACAAGATGCTCTGGCACTTTCTCACTGGCTCCTCTGCAGTTATCCTTGACACACCGCTCCTGTTTGAAGCCCACTTATCTCGTTGGGTCCACTTGATTATCGTTGTATACGTGTACGCAGCACACACACCCACTATTCCAACTCCAAAAAAAAAACTCACATCTTTTATTCAGCCCAAAACAGTTACAAAAAGACCGCCTAATGATCCGCGACGGAATCGACCGCACAGCCGCAAACCAGCGTATAGACTCCCAAATGGACATTGAAGCCAAAAGACAACTGGCCCAAATAGTGATTGATAATACGGGAACACTGGACGAAACAAGAGAAAATGTGAAGGCTGTGTTGCCGAAATTGCGACCGTCTAGGATCTTTTCGGCGGTGGTGTGGGCGGTTTTGTTGTGGCCAGCTGCGCTTTGTTATTCGGGGTTGTCTGTGTATCGGTGGTTGAAAATATGATAGTTCGTGGCAAATACCGCGCGTGGGGGTTGTTGGTGGTCTAAAATAACAAAAACTCATCTCACAAGCAATACTTTGTTTATTTTAAATTAAAACTTCACTCATATCCCATAAAACGCTCTCAAAAAAGAAGCGTCCATGGGTTTCCCCAGTCGCTCAGCATAAACATGAACATCGTCCTCACCACGATGCACAACCCCCATCCCACACTCCCCAACAAGAGTCTTTTCCCACTTTGCAACCGCATCCGCTCCAACAAGCGCAACACGCCGCACAGGCACACCCTCATCCGCCCACCAACACACATTCTCTACATCCATCGCACTACTGCTGCCATCTCCCACAGTCGCACCACGCAAACCCGGCGCAACATTCAATACTTGATACACAACAAGACTCATCCACGCGTCTGTCGCAGCATACGCCTTTTGCGCTGCATTCAATGGTTTTTTCCAATCCCCGACTTGTAGAACGCGTGGTTTCGCCAATTTGAGGCCTAGGTGAATTGCTGCGAGCGTTGAAAGACCAATTTGTTTTTGCAAAGGTTGTTGTTGGGAAGTATTGTTGCTGGCAGTTGCATTATTGTCTGTGCCAGAGTTATTGGGAGATGCAGGAACGATGGGAGCAGCAGCAGAAGCACCGTTATTTCCTGCATGCACAACTTGATTCTGCGCGACCCTTGAAATATCATCAAAATTCATTGGTGACACGCCTTGAAACTTTTTTAGCTCATTGACTTCGGATACAGCGCTTGCACAGACTTTTTTAATGTCAGGGTGATTGAGAAGCCATACGATTGATTGTGGTAAGCGTTTTGATGCAATGGCGGATTGGTGGACAAGCAGACAGGCAGTGTTTGTAGAGATTTGGAGGAGACACGATGTGGCCGTCTTGTCGTGGGTTGAGAAATATTTGACGGTTGTTTCTGAATCAAAGCCGAGCGTAATGTTTGCATGAGGAATCCAGAGCCTGGTAATAAAAAAATTTGATATGGTTATTTGTCGTCATGGGGGGTTAGTACAAACAAGATTCCCCCCTACCCGCTCTCATCAACCCGAGCAACTAAACGCTCCCTCACGAATTGATTACAAATCTCATCCGTAGTTCCATACACTAGCTGAAAATCCGTTGGCAATTTACAAGCAACAAGCGGGTACGGAAGATCCGACGCGATGCACAAGGGTGGATCAAAGCCAGACGCTTCATACGCATCAAAGATTGGACGCGGATCCAACTTTACGACGGGATCACTGCTGAAGCGGATTCGATCTGCGTCCGCGATTTCAGAATGGATTCCGAGATTCATGGACTTTTGTAACGGATTTTGAATGAGTCCGCCCCCACGCACAAATGTAAACGTGGACGGAAAGAATGCTAGAAACGATGAGAAACCGCCAGAATGGTGTCTTGAGGACCAGAATGCTTTCAACCCTTTCGGCATGTTTCCAGTCATGCGCTGCTGCAGTGTCTTTATAAGCAATCCCTTTTCAGACATGGGCGGCAAAAACAAATGCTTGTTTGCTTCCGACAATGGCGTGTCAAAATCAATCTTGAGCTTTGCAAACTTGCTCTTATCTTCAAAGAGCGCAACAATGGGTGCCGTGCCGATGGATTCTACAGATTCTTTGCTGGCGCTTTCAAGAGTTGTAACAAGAGCATCGTACGTGACACAAAAGAGTCGTTTTTCTTGTTTATCGTAGTTGGATTTCGATGCGCTTGATTTGTCCTTGTTTCCGTCTTGCCAGCTGCGATGGCGTTTGCCTTTCAACGGCATTGAGGAAGAGGATGAGAATGAAGTGGAAGACGGGTACGATGAATTGGATGATGGCGACCGTGCACCGCCACGTGCATTGGTTATTGGGGTAGTTGCAGGAACATGGGGTCCCCGATGAGTATTCCAAGAAGAACCCGACACGCCTTTTTGATTCTTGTTTTGATTCTTGGGATAGTTCTTTTGCTGGTTCGTATTCTGAGGATGCAGTTCCTTTGTGTTTGCAATGCTCGGCGTTGGTTTTGCCGAGACAGCGGCGGCTGAGGCAGTCGCAGCATTGGAAGAGGCTGTTGAGAGAGTCGAAGCGCTTCGCTTCAGATTGCGGTTGGCGCGGGCAACAGAGCCAGTGCCAGTCGAAGCGGCGCTCATCCGTCGCGAAAACGTCGAGAACCGGATTATTTTTGATTAAGTTTTTATTTAAAAATATTTACGCCAAACTATATTTAACTTAAAATCTCAACCAAAAAAACGGCTTGAAAAACAACGACATGATTCACACGAAACTCCCAACCACACCCTCTGAGCTGGAACAAATCCGCGCCCTCATGCTCGCCAACATGAAACAGAACCTCGACAACTTGGATCAAGGATTCTTGAGCGTCGAATATTCCATGCAAGACTTGATCCAGTTCAACGAAACTACTCCCGCCATCATTGCTGTGGCTCCGTCCGGTTCTGACGCATCCTCATCCGTTGTTGTTGGTTACGCTCTGGCTGCAGACATGCACGCAGCTCTAGCCCATCATTTATTGAAGGAAGCAACGCAAGAAGTGTACGACCGATGCAGTTTCAACGGCAAACCCATCAGAGATTCTAAATTCGTAGTAATGGGCCAAGTCTGCGTTGCAAAAGAGTTTCGCGGACAAGGCGTGCTGCAGCAGCTGTACTCGCTGTTTCTGTCAACTTACAAAGAGCGAGGGTATGACTTGGTGGAAACTGAAGTCTCGAAAGCCAACGAGCGCTCGCTCAGGGCCCATGTGAAGACTGGCTGGGTTGTTGTGGATTCGTTGACTGTCGAGGGCGGTGAATGGCACGTGATTGCGTTGGATTTGAAGTCTTCCAAATGAACAATTTGCAATTGCCTTTTATTTGTCATAACCTCTGACGCTTGCATCTTCAACAGCAGTTCAGCTTCACCACGGAAGCGTAGCACCGGCCTGGTTAAAGAACCCGCCCGTCTTGGAGAGAGTGCCATCAGCGAGTGTCTCGGCGATGATTTTGGCCATGCCCGAGACAGACTCCTGTTGACTGATGTAGCCATTGGGTGACATGTCGGTTTTGACATACCCTGGATGAAGGAGCAGTACAGCGATGCTCTTTTCCTTGAGATCGATTCTGTTGAACACCACTTGATAGTCAGGCTGCTGTTGTAGGATAACGCGAACTTCATCCCCCCCAAAAACAAAGAACTCACGCCATCGATTTCGAGTACGCATTCAACGCTGCCTTTGAGCCACGGTATCCATAATAATTACCAGACGAGTTATCTTGAATCGAACCCATCTGCGACGTGATATGCGCAATCACGGCTGGAGCACCCTGTGCAGCAGCAACACCCAAATTCTGCAAGAGCGCCTGCGTCACAAGCACCGGTCCAACAGCATTCGTGTCCATCTGACTCATGAGCGCCTTCTTTGTCAACGTCCCAATCCCGCCAACCTCCACAATCCCCGCATTGTTGATGAGAAGGTGCACAGGTGTGGCGGTGCCAATGGCAGTTGCGGCGGCGGCGATGGATTCCTCTGATGTCACGTCAAGCGCTAATTTTTGGTGAGCTTTGAGTCCAGCCAGTTTGCTCACGTCGCGTGCTGTAGCAATGACGTTCCATCCTTCAGTGATGTAGTGTTCGGCGAGCGTGCGGCCGATCCCGCGTGAGCAACCAGTGATGACGACAGTTTTACTCATGACTTTGTGTGTGTTGTTTTTCGTGAATGTTTTGTGTTGTTTCTTGACCGTTTTAAAGGGTGCAAAAATGATTTCGAAGCATCGCATTACAAACGCGGTTTTTTTTACATTCAAGCTCCATCCACACTTTCACAGCCATACATTCGACCACTCGCATTCCCGGCAATCATATTCAACGTCGGGTGAAACATGTTCACGGCCGGAATTCACAGTCAACGATGCGCCAACAACCTAATTCCCCAGCTTTCCAAGACAACTTTTGGTTCATTTGGTGCAGCAGCATCATCTGTATTCTTGGAACAATCAGTGCAAAAGAAAACAATGTAGCTGGGGCTTGGGGTGGAGGTGGCTTCGTTGGTGATGTGACAGGCGGTAGTAAGATGACGCCAAGTAAAGCTCGTGGATTTCGGTTCAGCTAAACATTGCTGTGGGAGGTTATCCGCGTGAGGATGCAAGAAAGATGCGGCGGAGATGACGACTTGGGATGTTAACCACGGTTTTATATTCCCTCCATGCAGAAAAAAAGAAACAAAAAGAAATGACCAGGTTTGTCGCACAACTCCAAACTCTTGGCGCAAAAATCGAAGCGCTGTCGAACGAGCAAGAAAAGCTGAGATACAGTTCCACCATACACCACGTGATTACAGACGAGGAAATAGATACAAGTGGTGGACTGACGTCACACTTGATGAATCCGTCTATCCGTCAAAAAGCTTCTTCGAACAGTACCGTATCAAGTCCCGAGTCTGGTCAATGAACTCTGATGCCAGTTGTCGCTCCTTTTTGGACCTGTTTGTGCAGGACGTTGTCGGTCGAGACGAATTCCATTTCCAGCTGCGAATCTTTTGCGACCTGTCCACAGCAACGAATGCACAGCTGATCGGAAGAAAGCTACGAAAACTCACTGGCAAGCACGACTATATCATTGGGCATGAGGGAAGCACTGGCATCCACGACTACACGGCACCCACAAAGTCTCATATCATTGTGGTTGCGGAAAGGCTAGCCTGGGATGAAAGCGATGCATTGCAGGAGCTGCAGCTTTGTATAAAGTAAGGAAGGATGCCGGCAAGCGCAATTGCAATGTCTGGGGGATTCACTCCAATGCCACTGTCTGGAAGTTTGTTCACATTGACAATGGAGGTCAAGTGTGGGTATCTGAAGACATTATTCATGAGGTTTTATTTTCCAGTGAGGCGGAGCTTCTCCGAGTCTACAGATTTTTGCATCATATCATGAGAGGTTGCTATGAAGCAACCACAACAGTAACTCCACAACAGTCTGTGTCGTCTTTAATTGAATGACTAGGGTGCAAGGTTTTGATTGGATGACGTATTGTGGAAGCCTCGGATTTCCGTTCATGCTTCATTTTTAACAATGAGAGCGACTTGCATCTGCCAAAGTTGTGAAGACGTGACGTGATGATTCACAGCAACAAATGTAAGGACGACCGCAGAAGTGATTTCTGAAGCCGTATTTATTACCAAGGCATTTATTATTCAAAGCCACACATTCATACGACCACTCGCATTCCCAGACACAATCATATTCAATGTCGGATGAAACACATTCACGGCAGGAATCGCAGTCAATGACGCGTCAACAAGTTGCGCAATCTGATTTCCACTCTCCCCAGAATACAAATCCACACTCCGTTGCATATTCCCAACAACAATCGCTGAATCTTTCGCACTATACTCCTGCGTCAATGAATAAACAGTTTCCTGACCCCTCCATACCGCTTTAAACTTTTGAACCCACCGCCCAGTCTGATTGTTATGCCGAATTCGAATCACACCCGCCTCCTTCTTGTTGAGCACGTCTTTCATCAACCCCAACGTATCATCAAAAGATGTAGAAATAATGTCCTTTCCAAGCGGATCCCAATACGCGCTATTCACAGACAACCGGTGCTCCAACGACAGCAACGGTTCCACAATCCCATCTTCCCCATCTGACTCTTCGTTCCCTGACTTTTCCTTCACATTCAACCGCCGGATATCAAAGATTTTTACGGACCGCTCTAACCCGGCTGCAACAATGTAATTTGGATTCGCAGGGTTCCCGTGAATGGTATTGATTTTCTTTTCCGAGAGTTGATGAATTACTGCAGGTTTTGAATTTGATTCGCGCGTGTCAAGAAGCGTGGCACCGCCGGAACCGTCGGATATCCAAAGGAGGTTTGAATTTTGGCATACATCGAAATGAGAAATCATTTCAGATTCAGTGGGGTGGACAAACAGGTCAGAGAATTGCTTGGTTTCTAGGTCCATCAGTCGCAAAGATCCGTCGTATGAAGACATGAATACTTTTGATAGTTTATCGTGCTTTGAATTTTCGAAGTGTCAGTTTTTTGGGTTTGAGGGAAAAAAAAAAAAGCGCGCTCACCTGGAACACAATTTTGGAAATCGGCTTCTTAAAAGGCTTGAAACTGCATACGACAGGTTCCACTTCTCCCCCTTCAACCGCGCGAGACTTATTCCGCTCCAACGTTGCCGATATATCCCACAGCGAAAGGTTCCCAAGTTTATCACCCACCAATGACAACATCATATCCACCGATGGATGCACAGCAATCGCAAAAACCATTTCCCGGGTTATCTTCACTGATCCTTCAATGGGACTTTTTAGGTTGATGTAATGCGATGACAACATTTCCCTTTTCAAAGGCTTTGAATCCGATTTGTTTGCTTTCATGAGCGATTCGATGATTGCGCTTCTTGATGAACGGTCTTCGTCATCGTCTGAATCTCGCGTGAAATCGATAACTCCCGCCGTGCGAACATTTCCCGATCGAATCGGCACGGGATCCGAAAACCCTGCAGTCACTGAGACAGCCCCACTCCCATCCACCGCAACAGCGACAGGTTTCTAATAAAACCAGCAGTTGAGAAAGACAAGTCGACACCAGAAAGTTTTTCGATCTCCAAAGCTCACCGAATCGGATCCATCCAGCTGCAATAGCGGCTCATCCAACGGCCTCGACCGTCTTGAAGACCGTGTAGGCAACGCCGGTGGTTTCAATTCATTCGCAGCTTTCCTCTTTTTGGCCTGTTTTGATGCGGTTTTGGGTTTGGTTCGTTCTTTGCCGGCATTGGCAGGGTCTGCGGCAACAAGACCCAAGGAACGGAGGAGTTCGTTTTGGCGGGCAATGTTTTCTTGGCGGATGAGCTCGTATTCGCTCATTTCTGAGTCGTGTTGGTCGGGGCCGAGCATTTGTGTTGATGAGTATGAGTGTGTATCAAACGGTTTTTGTTTTTATGTCTTGTTTAACCTATATTTCGGACTCTGGCATCGAAATCAAAAGCAAATGCGCCCGCACAAGAAAAGTGGGAGTTGCACATTGTGTGGAAGCTCACATCCAGATGCCCACCCACCTTCGAGTGACATAAGATGTCAAAACTTATCAGTAAAACTCAACTAAAGAAGAAGCTTTTTGCTTGATGAATTCAACTCCTGATGTGCTGTGTGCTGTTTGTGCCAGGTGCCAATGAGAAGGGAAGATTGATCGGGGTCCCTATTTCGATGCGCAGATTCTCAAGGTGTATTGCTTCGTGCATCACATTGTGAAGGCCTGCTATGCGGCGCCTTCAATCCCATAACTGATGGACTATTTCCTGTTTGTTTATTTACAATTGAACTCAAAATCAGTTTCAGGCGGGAATGCATCACATGACAAACATCGCACAATCAAAACGCGCGGATTCAGATCACATGCAACCAGTCTGCTTTGGTTCACGTTTGAAGATGACAAACTCAAGAAAATAAAAAATACCAAATGTCCACTCCCGAAGTCACCCTCCAACTCTCCTCAACATATGAGCACGCCGTGGGAATGAAGGAACTGCAGAATGCAAACCTGCGACGTCTCATGGACCCTTCCATCGCAGCAATTGAAGGATTCGTGACTGCCGAGTACGAAGTGGACTTTTTGGTTGAACTGCAGAAAGTGACGCCGGCAGTCATTGCAGTATGCGAGGGAAAAGTCGTTGCGTACGTGATTGCGGCAGACCGCGAGGCTTCAGCCAAACACGGGCTCTTATCGGATATGGTTGGGCAAATTGACAGCCGGGCGTCATTCCGCGGCAAACCCCTGAGGTGTGTGTGCATTGCTCATCATCATTCGTGATACTCATACTCAACATCCTGTTCAGAGGTGAACCATTCATTGTCGTCGCGCAACTGTGCATCGCAAAAGAGTTTCGCGGGCAACGCCTAGTTCCACGGCTGTATCAATACTACGCGGATACATACAGAGCCCGTGGATTCAGCATGTCCGTCACAACCGTGGCCAAGGCAAATGAACGCAGCCTGCACGCGCACAAGAAGGCCAATTGGGAGACGGTTGCTGATTTGGAATTTAACGGGGTCATGTTTGATGTGATTGTTCTTCCCTTTTAGAGAATAAATTGGACTTTTATGATACTTTGCGATGTCGCTGCGGTGTGCATTTGTCTGGATGATGTCTGGATATCTGCGATCAAAAGCAGTTTCCCTGCCTCCACGCGAGACTTTATTTATTTTGTCGCGTGCCGCCGAGTTTCGTGTCCCTTGAACCAACCGGCGTTTAAATAAAAGCAACTTAAAATCCAAGTCAGATCTCCAACGCACAAGATTTGTCAACCCCAAAACAAAGACGAAATCCCACACACAAAGCCCTCCCTTCCTCTCTCCTCTAGATGAGCGGCAAGAAATCAAAGCCCTCTTCAGGAAAGTCGTCGGGTTCCAAAAAGTCTGGCACAGGGTCAGCCGGGAAAAAGAGCGGGACAGCAGACGCGGGCGGGGATACCAACGGCAAATCAAAAGATGATTTGGAAAATGATTTGAAACTGGCAGTCGAGGAACTGGCGAAAGAGCGGGAAGAGCGGAATTACTTTCAGCTAGAGCGGGTTCGCATGTTTTTTATTATAGTCTACTTTTACGCGTCATTAACCCATACATCCATCCACCTTCTTCAACACAGGATAAAATCAACTCGTTCTGGGAGATTTCGAAATCAGACTTGCAAGAATGCAAAGCTGAACTTGTCAACAAGGATCGCGAACTCGAAGAACAGGAAGAGAAACATCAAGTCGAAATCAAAGTGCGTTTCTTTTGTTGTAAATCTCCTTCGTCTTTTACTGTTTCAATAACCCCCCCCCCCCTCCATCCCCCCAATCTCAAATTTCAAAAAGGTGTACAAACAAAAAGTCAAACACCTCCTCTACGAATACCAAAACAACGTGGCCCACCTACAAGCCGACTCTGACCGCGTCCTCCAACTCGACCAAGAACAACACTTATCCGCCGAACAACAACTCAAACGCGACAAACGCGCTCTCAAACTCGAACTCAAAGAACTCGAGCTTTCCCATGAAGACCTGATAAAACAATTGACTGCCAAGCATGACGTTGAAATCACAAAAATGCGCAGTGATTTTGAACGGAGGGCAAAAGAGTTGCACGGGAAATACGAAAAAAAAATGAAGGTTGTGAGGGATGAGTTGGAACTGAAACGCAAGAATGAAATCCATGAAATTGAGGAGCGCAAAAACAGTCAAATCAACGCGTTGATGAAGAATCATGACAAGGCATTCACAGAGATCAAAAACTATTATAACGATATCACGTTGAATAATTTGGCGTTGATCAACTCTTTGAAGGTCAGCGAACGGACTTTTTTTTTTTTTTTTTTTTTTTTTTTTTTTTTTTTTTTTTTTTAAAATAAGCGTATGCGCTTCCACTTCACGCATCGCCTTACCCATCAATCTTCACAGGAACAAGTCGAAGAAATGAAAAAGAAGGAAGAGCGCAACGAAAAACTAATGGCCGATATCACCGCCGAAAACAAGCGCCTCTCCGAGCCACTCATGGCCGCTCTCGCCGACTGCGACACACTCAAAAAGCAACTTCAGCACTATGAAAAAGATAAAATGTCGCTTCATAATGCGAAAGCGCGGCTTAAAGTGTTGGAGGAGAAACATAAACAACTCTTGTGGGAGCATGAGGTGCTTGAGCAGCGGTTTTCTCAAGTTGAGAATGAACGGAATGAACTCTATGAAGGATTTGTGGACCGGATCATTGGCGTGCAACAAAAATCGGGTTTCAAAAATTTGGTAAACGTCATTTTTTTTTTTTTTTTTCAAAATCGTACGCAGATGTTATGCCAACACGAAAAGGATATTCGATAGATTCTCGAAAAGAAGGTCGAAAGCCTGAAGGAAACTTTGGAAAAGAAGGACCTTCAACTGAATGAAATTCTGAAGGCGACCAACCTTGACCCAGCTGCACTGTCGAATCTGACGCGGCGACTAGAAGAAGTGCTAGAACTCAAGAACCATCAAATCAAAGAGCTGCAATACGATTTAGCAAAAGTCACAAAGGTTTAATAATTCTAATACATCTTTGCTTTTTATCTTTTTTTAATTTGAACTTGTTTTTTCTTCTTCAGGCGCACAATGACATGATACGCGTTTACGAGGCAAAGTTGACTGAATACTCCATCCCCGTGGAAGAGATGGGGTTCAAGCCGCTCGTCGTGACTTCGAAAACGGGCACAAATCCTGCAGGACTCGTTGCAACAATCTAACAAACCGCGCAACTTTTGTTTTTGTTTACCGTTTGTTCAATTTGTTGAAATAAAGTCATGGCAAGTTTTTTTTTCAAACTCTCAAAATCACTGTTTGTAACTTTTATTTTCATCTCAAGTCAATAATAAAATTCTAGTTATAAGTGCAGAGCACTGCCTAATCTCTACATGTATGATGGAGGCTGCTCCTCAGCAAACGCGTTTTGTTCCGCGCTTCGGCGTCTCAACTCATCAACGGCTTCTTCAAACAGCAACCGTTCCCCAACAGTAGCGAGACCCAATCCAGACACCATATCTTGTCTATCAAGTCTCAACAGCGTGCGACCAGTTAATTTTTCACCTGTTTTTATAAACGCGTCAGAATTGGGGTTTTCCAAAAAAAAAAAAAAAAAAAAAAAAAAAAAAAAATGATGACACAGATTTCAAACTCACGCATCACCGACGAAAGCAACTCCACATCCCCAAACTTTTGATAAACCCACTGCGCCGTCTGTTCTTGAGTCCACAGTTTCGGATCCTCCGGCAACGACGCTTGCGACAATGTATCCAAATCCCGATTTTCACGAAGCGTCAATGCACGTACCGGTCTATCCACTTTACTTTCTGCTGATTTTGTACATCCAGAAGCACTACTACCAAAAATGCTACCCAAAAGTTCGGACCGGTATCGTTCATTGAATGCTGTGCTGCTGCTGCTGTTGTCGTGGGATGATGTTTGTGTGTGAAGGCTTTCAAGTTCAACTACAGTAGTGTACGCGGTGGTGTCGTATAATTGTGAAATTTTTGATGTAGAGTTTGTGCCGATTGCGTCTTTTGGTGGTGATGTAGACGGTTGTATGACGGTTGGAAGGAATTCTACAGATTGGATGGTGTCGATTGTTTGTCTGTAGGCAGAGTTCTTTTCCAAGTTGTTACTGTAAAGCGCTGGAGGTGGCTGCAATGTGATTGACATTGACACGGATGTTTCAGAAATACTTGGATTCGTTTCTTGTCTGTCCAAAAGTAGCAGTGTTACTGGTGAAAAACCAAAAAGACACGAGACAAGGTACGAACGCAAGGTAAACATCGTCAGTTGGAAGATCCGGCAGATTCTTGGAATGCTTGTTTTTACGAAACCATAGGAAAAGGAGTGCAAGAAATAATGCCACTCCGCCAGAGATTCCAGCAATCATGGGAAGGTTTGAAGGATTCAGGTCAGGTGCAGGAATAAGCGCCGGGGTGGATGTCGGAATGGATGTGGATGGCTTTACGACGCCAGATACGGACGTTACTGCCAATACAGCAGTTGAGGTGGAAGTCTTTGACACGCTGATGCAGAGCTGATTGGAAATAATAAATGAGCGTGAATCAGGTTGTTCCAATTTGTAGGATTTGATACTTTCGACTTACAGAAGTGAGTTCATTGCGCGTGACGGGTCCCAAGATTTGATTTCCTGCAAAGTTGCTGTTTTTGGCAAAACGAGTGAGCCCTCGAAGGAAAAACAGTTTTGCTTGACGAGAAAATACAAACAAGTTTTGCCACTTTAATATGGCCATCTCGCACGGAAGTGTGCCCGTTAGTTTGTTGTCATTCAGAAACCTTGAAACACGGAGGGGTTCAGTGGATTGCAAAATATGACAAGATACGGCGATTTTGTACGAACAAGTCGGTCAAGCTAGTCAGCTGCCCAAGCTCTGTCGGTACAGTTCCACTCAGCTTGTTGTCACGCAAGTCCCTGGTAAATGAAAGGATATATTTGGTTACTGCTCGGTTTGAAGGAAATATCACAAGCGTATTCTTTTTTGAACCAACATGGATGTCAGGTTGGCCAGTCGACCAAACTCAGTTGGGATACTTCCAGTCAAATTGTTGCGTTCAAAGGAGCTGTTGTTGTCGTTGTTGCAGTTGAGTATGGATTTAATTGGAAGTTGTCGAGTAAGAATCGCAGCGACTGAATCTGAATAGACAAGATACCAACATTAATGTAAGACCTGCCAGCATGCCAAGCTCCGTCGGAATATTTCCAACCAATCCCCCGTTTTTCAAATTCCTACAAAAACGGGGCATCAGCATACATCAAAAGTAAACTACTCAGAAAAATATCAAACAGGTAATTTAGACGCGAGAGTTGCCCAAGCTTAGTGGGAACAGTGCCCGTCAAAAGGTTATCGTGGAGATCGCTTGGGTAAAAGTAAAAAGTAAAATCAGTGAAATTGTGCGGCAGTCCAATCCAAAATAAACGATACAAACAGATGTCTCAAATTGCCCAGCCGAGCAATCTCGGTTGGAATTGCTCCTGCCAGTTTATTGCCATCCAGCGAGCTTGCAATATAAACAGCCTGTTAGGAAACGCGTCGAGAAGAGAGAAGCAAAAATGCCTCACAGGTACGTTAAGGAGCTCAGTTGCCCAAACTCGGTTGGAATGGTTCCCGTGAATAAATTGTTGAATATTTCTCTGAAAGTTTGCTCTGTTCAACTGACGGAAACGCCAGCAACATAAAAAAGGAGGGGCATGCACACACATGAAGGATAAGCTCGTGAGTCGGCCCAACTCTGTCGTAATGACGCCGCTGTAGTTGTTGTTTGGAAGGGAGCTACACAAGAGGTAGTAGTAAGCAATGCTGGTGTTTGTGGGGTGAGGTGGATCACAAATAGCCGCACACCACACTCACAGCCGCATGACCTTGCCGGCAGGGGTGCAACTGACTGAAGGCACGTTCATGCAGCAGTTGATGGGGAATGCTCTCGGTTGCCAGGCAGCCAGAATGCCGCACTCGTCTTGAACAGCACTCATTTGATCAAAACTGTTGAATTGGGTGTTGTAAAAAAAATTGGGAATTGGACCAAATTCGTTCGATTGATTAATCACGCCGCTGCTTCTGCATTTCAACATCATTTTTATTGGATTTATCAACAGAATTGTTGGGGAAGTTTCGAAGTGTGAAAGTGCTTCGAACGCGTAGTCTCTTTTCAAAAAAGAAGGCGCCAGCTGCGATCACTTGGATTGAGTGCGGGGGTTGCAGGTTGGATCCAAAATAAAGCGCCACATGCATACACTAACAAACAGTCATTCGCATCCAGTATTTTTACAGCCTGTCGCTCTCATCGGACGTGTCTGTCTGTATCCATGAGTTGAGTTGGCTCAGTCCTTTCTGCGAAGGGCCGGTGCCACTGCGGGGGGGTCCAAGCACGTGCACTTGGCACAGATTGGATTGCAACAATGTTTTGCCAATCTCACATGCACATGGACCAAATCAAAGAAACAGACTCTGAAAACTCATTCTGCTTCCAGTTGCTTCCTTCTCCCTGCTGTTGTCCTGCACCCCCCCACCCACCCAAGCGTTGATATGATTGATATACGTGACTAGAAAATTGTCTAGCAAGCTTGATTAAAATAAAACACCCAACTTGATTCCCATCTGAAAAGATTATCTCGAATCCGTTTTTAAATAAAAGAATAATAAACTTAAAAATGAGCGTGAATCGACTGGAGGCCCTCATGCTGGACATTGACTCTTCTTTGGGTCGTTTGGAGGATGAAGAGGAGCCATCAGATCTTGCAAGTGAGAATGTCCCTCTCCCATCGCCATACCCAGTCCCAATAACGTGTACCTGCTAGGTCCCCTGTCTCCCGCAGGAGCGGATCCCGATAAGAAAGCCTGTACCGTCAACGAGCTGCTAGGTGTGGTTCATCCAACCTGATAACGTGCCATAACATAAACTGTCGCACGGTCCTCCAGATACCAGTATGCTATCAGGAACTTTACATTGGGTTCCACCAATTCACCAGCACAATTTCAAAACCGAATCCAACTCCGCCGCGTCGCTTCCAATCCGCCGATTCTTCATCCTCTCAACAAACGCACTCTTCATGTTTGCTTCCTCTGCGCCAACAGAGCAGTGTTTGGACGTGTTTAAATTGTCTGAGTCTTTGTTGATGATTGCAAATATTCAAGCTGTCGTTACTTTGCCGCTTGCGTTCGAGATTCGGGATGAGAGTCACTCGTGGATGTGAGTGCACTGAATTTCTTTCTTGTTCGCTGGTTTATTTGAACTTTTTGCTTCCCCCCAGTTTATGCGCGCAAACAAAAACTTCCAAAAGCCTGTGGATGGAAATGATTCACGTGGTAATTTCGAAATTACCAGACAAGATTCACGGAGAATTGATTCCAAATGTCGCGTTGGATTCCTCGATTTCAATTGGTAGTGGCTCCAATGACTTGCTCCCAGCTGGGCTGCCATTGAGCCCACAACATGCATACCCACCACCTAGCGAGTCTCAGCACAACTTGGATTATGCTGCGTACACTCTGAATCAGGACAGCGCGTTGATTACTGCATCCACACGGCAAAGCCTACCACCATATAGCCTATTAGAGAGAGTGAATGGGTCATTCATCAATGCTGGATTTGGAGTCTCTGAAAATAATGATGGAGCCGTGAGTCCCATCATTCCCAATTCAAGAATGGACCTTTCAAGAGGTGGGTCTGCGTCAGGTACAACATCAGCCCCCACATTAACAGGTCCTGTCGCAAGAAAGAAAAAAAAACCGTATATGATCGGTTTTGATGTGGATCTCCTTGTAAACCATAGGAAATAAAAGAGTTTCACGCTGTTTAAGGCGCTTGAAAAGCATCCAAGGCGCTTGAAATAAACTGGTGGGACAAAAAATTGTCAAACCAACTTCCCATCAAAAAGGGTTAAAAATAATGAGCGTGAATCGACTGGAGGCCCTAATGCTGAACATTGACTCTTCCTTGGGCCGTTTGGAGGATGAAGAGGAGCCATCAGATCTTGCAAGTGAGGATATCCCTTCCCATCCCCATATCCAGTATCAATACAAGGTCCCCTGTCTCCCGCAGGAGCGGATCCCGATAAGAAAGGCTGCACCGTCAACGAGCTGTTAGGTGTGGTTCATCTAGCCTGATAACTTGCCCATAACAAAAACCGTCGCATGGTCCTGCAGATATCAGGAACTTTACATTGGGTTCCACCAATTCACCAGCACAGTTTCAAAACCGTGCCCAACTCCGCCGCGTCGCTTCCAATCCGTCGATTCTTTATCCTCTCAACCGACGCAATCTTCATGTTTGCTTCCTCTGCGCCAACAGAGCAGTGTTTGGACGTGTTTAAATTGTCTGAGTCTTTGTTGATGATTGCAAATATTCAAGCTGTCGTTACTTTGCCGCTTGCGTTCGAGATTCGGGATGAGAGTCACTCGTGGATGTGAGTGCACTGAATTTCTTTCTTGTTCGCTGGTTTATTTGAACTTTTTGCTTCCCCCCCAGGTTACGTGCGCAAACAAAAACGTCCAAAAGCCTGTGGATGGAAATGATTCATGTTGCAATTTCGAAATTACCAGACAAAATTCACGGAGAATTGATTCCAAATGTCGCGTTGGATTCCTCGATTTCAATTGGTGGTAGCTCCAGGGCCTTGCGCCTGCGCCCAACCGGGCCACCGCCAAGCCCACAACGTACATACCCACATCATAACCAGTCCCAGCACAACTCGGATAACGCTGCAAGCGCTCCACCAGCTCCATCACCATCGCCACCACCACCATCACCTCCACCTAAAGATGAAGTGAACACACTTTTAAAACAACTCGAATCTGCAAAACTGGTAAGCAAATAGGCACAGGAAATTTCGCGTTTTAAACTTTTTTTTTTCTGCAGGAACTCAACGCGCAAATCCAAAGAGAAATCAATAACATTCACCAACAACGGCGGCAAATCTCAAACTCTACCAGTTCACAATCACTGCCCTCATTCCAAGCACTGCTCCCGCACATTAGCAGCGATTCCACTCTTTACACTCCGAATCAGGACAGCGCGTTGACGTCTATATCCACACGGCAGAGCTTGCCGCCCTACAGCCTTATAGAGAGAGGGAATAGGTCATTCATCAATTCTGGATTTGGTGTCTCTGAAAATAATGATGGAGCCGTGAGTCCCATCATTCCCAATTCAAGAATGGACCTTTCAAGAGGTGGATCTGCGTCAGGAACATCATCAGCCGCAACAACGGGTCTAAAAAAGAAAAAAAAGGGCAAGTACGCTAGGGGTGCTGAATGTATGGTGTACATGGATCTAGATTTATTAGAGGAGCGTAGAAAATAAAAAGAGGTTGCTTGCTGTTTTAAGGCACTGAAAAGGTCCTTGAACAACTCGAAGTGCCAATAAATGGTAACGCACTGTCGACTTTGTGAAAAGTAGGCATGTTGCCAATGTGCAACGTTATTTCACATGCAGACAAGACTTCTCACAATCTACAATGACATAAGCACATGAGACCCGACAAATAACAGATACTTGGGTTAATTTATTATGAGATACGTGAACCGAAACCCAACAAAAGAAAAGGAAATAGACAAGTCAAAAAAAAAAAAAAATCAATCACTCAACACACTCCGCACCATCGCCTCTAATACTGCACAAACAAGTCCACGGTTCAAATCCCTCTGCTGCAACATATTAAACAATCGTGACAAACCCACGGTCGTGTTGGTCTTGCCAACAACTGTTTGGATTCCGTCGAGTCCGAGAAGGGCTGCGTTGTTTAGGAATAGGTCTTTTGCTTCGATTCTCGTGTCGGTTCGTTGTTGGTCTGTTCTGGGGTTCAGTTTGTTTGCTTCCAATTCTGCTAGATAGTCTGGGGTTGAGTACATCCATTCGCCGTTTGGCCATAAATTGTCCGACTGTTTTTTGTATGGCATTAGGACAAGGGAAGCAAAAGAAACTCGGGGGCCAATACTCACGATGGAATTCAAGTATCCCGAAACAGACTCTGGACTCCGAATGTCATCGACTTGAGTCTGAATGGATGTTGAGATTGTTTTGCCGTAGTTGTTTCGCAGAACTGATTTAACTACTTGAAGTCCCTTTTGTCTAATCCATTGATTCGGGTCCGAAAGGTTGAACACTTCTTCAATGATGCCAAACGCGCATTCCAACAAGATTGCTAGTTCCTGGGGCGACATTTGCGACTCCTCAGGGACAGCCTGTGGATACCCTTTTGATTTGGTTGGTGACGGCGATCTCCCTGATTTCCTTGACTGCTCATCTCGAGTTGGGGACCGTGACTTGCGCGCGGGAGTATTCAAGTTACGTGGTTCTTCAGAATTCGGCAGATCCGAATCCGAGCTATTTGCAGTTGGCAGTGACGAATACTCTGCAGCACTTGCTTTCAAGCGATACGGGTCATAACTTGTATTCCCAGCCGACCGACTACCCGATACACCATTCACAGATTGGGAGCCACTACGTTTCACTTCCCCGCCACCAACCAACTTTGCCGACTCTGAAAATTCTTCCTTTACATCCCTTGCAACAGCCGCCGCCGCGTTCCCAATCACACTTCCCGTGCTCACTGCGACATTCTTTAAAACAGATCCAGCCGATTTTAACGCACCAAACACTTGCCCTCGCACAGTTCCACCACTCCGTTGTAACTGCTGTTGCTGCTGTTGTTGTCGATCGTGAATTTCAGATTTCCGCGCTTCCTCTATCCTCGACATGAGCCGCTCACTTTGCAACAACTCGTGGACACACATCGCCTGACACAAGACTTGGTCAGACAGAATGATACGGACCCACGCTTCTAAATCTGCACATAGAGTTGCGCGGGCATCTGCAGCAGATGTAGATTGCGGTTTCAGTTGCAAGCTTGTCGGGGGGATTGCCGGGAACGCGTATTTCTCCATTTTCGGGAAAATCGAGCTCAAGTCATAGTGGCACATTGAAAACTGGGTTAAAGTGCGGGTGAGCACCCATCCACCGGTAGAAGCGGAAGCAGACCCGGTCGGTTCAACTTGGACACCAAAAAGAAGTCCACTCAAGTATTCCTTTGCATTGATTGACTCACTGCCGTCAAAATCTGACAAATCCGTGATGGAAACTTTGGCATTGTACAAATGCACCATTGTCGGAACACTCGAGTACGAGGACTGGAACTCGGTTTCTTCGGCGAGGGCGAACATTTCACTCAACCGCACCAAAAGCGATTGCAGCTTTACTTTGTTTTCAACGAGTTCATGACCCCCTTCGACAGGATACGCTGTATCGCCAAGTCGTTGCTCAATCACCATAATTCGTTCCTTTACAATGGCGATTTCAGACGCAATAGGTCCACTGAGGTGCGTGCTTCTAGCTACAGCAGGCGCAGAGAAAAAGACATTCCCACCGCCAGGCATTAAATCCAAAGCATGATTTGGATGATTCGAACTTCGTCTTTCAGGGAAATGATGAGCAGCGTTCCGCACAGCTGCTGCGTTCCGGTTTTCTTCTTCTTGTAACGCCAAGGCTAGCATCAAGTCATCTTCCTCTCGCTTTCTACGCGCTTCTGCTTCTTCCTCTTGTGCACTGGGCCGAGAGGGTAACGGTGGAGGCATTGTTGGAGCGACTGCCTCCAAGTGCGGTGATTCACGCAATGGAAGTGGCGGGGAAATTTTTGGCCGTGCGGGAACAGTTGGACGATTTTCTGCAGGAGGCTCCAACACGAGTTGCGATAAAGGAGATGCTGACTGTGGTACCGCCACGCTTTTATCCGAATCTTGCACTGTGCCGGCGCGGGGAGGTTTAGTTGGAGGGTGTTTCTGTTGCGGCGTGAAAGCGTTTGATTTTTCAACGTGTGCAGGATCTGGAGGAACTTGAAACCCAGGTTGAGCTTG